>BQNB010074365.1:0-31817 GCA_026074375.1 Tanacetum coccineum | reverse complement strand
TCATGGGCTTGGCGAAGGCCCATTCGTGGTGGGCGTGAGACTGATCAGTTTAACAACCTAAATATTCTCCTTAATGACTTTAACCCTTCATCAGATGCTCCTGATACATGGGACTATGTTCTTCACAACTCAAGAATCTTCTATGTTTCGTCTATGAGGAAATGGATCGATGAAACTCTCTCCCCAGCTAGTGATAACACTTCTAATTAAAGTCAACATCCATTCATGGAGACTTGGTCTTGTTCGTCTTCCTACGAAGTGTAATTTGAATGCGCGAGAGATTGACATTGATTCAACTCGTTGTCTGGTGTGAAATGAAGGCCAAGAAACCTCCTGTCACCTATTCATCGAATGTCTAGTAGCAGTTGGTTTATGGAATATGGTTTCCACTTGGTGGAGTTGCGATGATTTTCTGAAAGATATTCATAGTCTTTTAGTTTGCGGTGACAATGTCAATTTCAGCAATACTCTAAAATCTTGTTTTGAGGTTGTTGTTCAAAAAACAACTTGGATCATTTGGAGATATTGAAATCGGATATGCTTCGACCTGAAGCCTCCTTGGAAAGACATTGGTATGTGCTTAATTACACATACCATTTTCTATTAAAAACGGACTTAAATGACTAAAAACGTACCAAAAATACATCATATTTGTATGTTTTGCATTTGTATTGTGTAGGAAACAGATATTCAAGAAAAGGAACAAAAAGAAAGCCAAAAGTAAACAAAGCCGAGCACGGAATGGAAAAGACAAAGTCAAACCGAAGCCAAAGTCAGTCAAAGTCAGAAAATCAACCCCAACAAAGTCAAAAGTCAATCAAGTGAAGAAAATACAACTTGAGGGACTAAAATTTCCAAACCTCAAGTTGTATTACTAGAATAACAAGAAAAGGGCTGAAATTACAAATCGGGTGAAGTATAACTTGAGGGGCCAAAGCTGCCAACCTATCCAAAGCCATTTTTTCCCGCCCAACAAAACCCAGGTACAACTAAGGGATGTCTTCCCATACTTTTACCCTGCAAACCACTCAACACCCTGGATAAATCATTTCAACCACTACACTATTCCCCCCCTAGCTGTATAATTGCCATGTTGGCAATCCATCACAACTCCCAAGTAATTTCGATGGCTGTGATAGACTCAAAAGAAGCACAAAAGAAATTAAAGGCTGAGATTTGTTCTAGAATCACCTCACACAACAAGCACACTTGGTTTTTATCTCTACAAAGAAACACAGAAGAAAGAAGAGAAAGTAGTCCAAGAAACCAAGACCTTAATTCATTTTAGTATAAATAGGGCCATTGTAACCCAAGAACCAGAGTTAGTTTTTAGTTTTTTTCTAGTTGTTAGTTAAAATTCAGCTTATTTTTATGTAATTTTATTTTTCCAAGCCTTGTAACTTTAATTTTCGTCTTAATGCAAATTTGGAGTTTTTAAGTCAATTGTTGATTCTCTGTATTTCTTTTGCAAAAATCTTTACTTAATATGTTTTAAGTCTTATAAAACCATATAAGTCATTTGTCTTAACTCAAATCGTAAGAATTTAAGTAAAGTCACAAAAAAGTCCACCCTCAAAAATACCACAGCTTATGGATGATAAGCCAGTTCTGGATGGGCTTATGGACTCTCACTAGCTTGTTTTATACAAGCTAGAGCTTGTAGACTCTTTGTTTGACCCTGTTTTGAGTAAGGGAGTTGTAAGTTTTTATTTGTCTTATTTCGTATATCTACTGCAGAACTGCTTATAGTGCTTATTTGTTACCTATATTTGCTTATTTATGCTTTATTATGATGATTAGTGCTTATCTTGCTTAATTGTTAGTTTAAAAGTGATTTGTGCGAATTTCTTAGTTAGAACTGTTAGTTCATTTGATAAAACTGTTAGATATGAGTTAACACTGTTAGAATGATTTGGCTTATTTAAGTGTTTATTCTTGATTGAAATCTGCTTATAAGTGTGTTAATTTGTTATTTGATAATCTGTTTTTAATCAGGTTGAAATAAAAATGATTTTTGAAAACTTTAAGGGGTGTTTAGAACAAGCAGTACTAACTCCATGTTAGTACTGCTGGTTCATTTTCTTGGATTTCAAAGGTAGCAGTACTAACTTATAGCTACCAGTACTAACTCCAAGTTAGTACTGTTAGTTAATACTGCTAGTACTGTTGTTAGTACTGCTAAGTTTCTCATGCTTAGCTTAGCTTAATTGTTTGCTAAATTTGCTTATTTAGAGTTAGTCTAGCTTATTTGGTCTTGTCTTAAGCTTATTTGAGCTTATTTGTGTTTTAGTTTAAAAGTTTTAAGTGTTTTTACCATTTATAGCTTTTATGCTTGTTCTAGCTTATTTTCCTTGCTTATCTTTGTGTGCATTTGCTTATTAGGATTAGTGCCCAATCATATCCAAATCCTTTTCATATTCAAACATCAATTATCAATTCGTCTTTCGATTTTCCATTCTAGCCTCGTTGGGACATAACGACCCGGAGTTACTCTATACTACTTCCGGTTTCATTGATTTTGTGGATCCTGATCCTTGTTATATATTTATATATGTTCATATTTATTTATATATAAAAAGGAGTAAGAATACGCGAGTCAACTATGTCTACCAGTAGTAACCATTATAGTACTACCAGTACTAATGACAACATTTGTACTACCAGGAGTAACTAATATACTACCAGTAGGAATGACTAATATGCTACCAGTAGCAATGACTATAACTACCAGGAGTAACGATGAATATATTATTTCTAACACGTATGCACCATCACACAAGTGATAGCAGTATATATAAACTAGCAATTTATTGTAGTTTATACATTGAGTCTTTAGCCTAAATTTGTAGACTAAGACTGGCCATATTGACTTAGGTATTTGACGGTGTGATTCATACTTGGATATCTATTATCAATTTCCAGAGGACTATTTACTGAGGTGAGTTCATAGCCCCATGTTTTAATGTATTTAAATGGTTTATATCTTTAGGGTGAGAACATGCTTCGTTTTACAAATTTGACGCAAGTGTACATTTTATACAATGATTTCGTGTTTGCCTAAGTAGCGATAACCCATTGAGCCCATTATCATGAACTGTTAGTTGCATAGTTGTAGTTAGGAACTGCATTGTGTGAGCGCGAATGTTATTGATAGATCTATTCGGGATTGACAATCCCCGTTCAGGTGACTAGCTATCACTGGGAACGAACGTTATAGCATGTCGAATTTGGGATGTTTCGGGTTAGAACATCATCCAGGGGTAATTACTGGCAATTTATTTGCATTCATACATGTCAAGCTTCGGTGTTATGAGCTTAGGAAACGAAATCACTTTTTTTTATGAGGTTTGCATGTTGTTGCTAATTCATACACTGGGAAATCTTGCGGGTCCTACCATTTATATAATAAAAATTTGAATTCAACAAATTTAATGTTGTTGTTTTAAGCATGTTTTAGGTCAATAAGGCACGAGGTTCGATGCTAAATTGAAGTCATAAATTGAAAGAGTAACCTTTAAGATTGGGGTTTATTACTTTGTGGGGTACAATGGTTTAAACGAATCTTTATTTATAGTGTTTTGAACATTGATGCCATGGTCTTATGTAAACAAACAAGTTTTTGTTAAATTAAATGTATTCTTTTTTTCAAACGACACGTTTAGTGGTCGTTCTCATATCTTGTGCTATTGACCCAATAAATGTAACGCCCTCGGATATTCAACATTCCGTTGCATGCTCAGATTTGAGGGTGTTACAATAAACCCTAAGCCCTAAACACTAAACCTTAAAACCTAAACCCTAAACCCTAAACATTAAACCCTAAACCCTAAACCCTAAACCCTTAACCTTAAAGTCTAAACCATAAACCTTAAACCTTAAACCCTATGTCACACCCTGTAAAATTCCCGGTTAGTATTCCAACTCACTCCGGTCATCTACTTTAAATTTTATTCGTTACGTTTAAATCTGACAGTTTACCGGGGAACTAAACTGCGTAAAAACTGAGAAACGTCACCGGACGCGTTCCGGCATCGGTTATAAATTAATTTAGGCATTATATTTGTTATTTTAGCTTTCCTGAGTGTTTCGTGATTTTAATCACTTCCGATATTCATTTTAGGGTTTTATTCTTTAAATTACGTTTTTCGCGTTTTTGACCAAACGGAACCTCGGAAACTCAAAATCTTTTCGTGTAAACTCAAGTTATCGATAATATTATACCCTAAGCTTAAAAAATTCGTTCATCTCTTTTACCTTAGCCAAATGTGGATCCTAAACTACAACAACAAGTATACTTGGACTCTAAATTAAAGATTTGGCATCTTATTTGAATGTTCCCACCCATGTTGTAGCAGATAGATGAGAAATGACTTATGAATGAGTCATTCTTCATGCACATATCAATAGTATGGAAACCCCATGTGATTTACTTACACAATACTTACACCTTTGACTTTATTTTGACCAACTAGAAAAGATGTTATACATAATGTGAGCCAAGATAACAAAATTTGAACCATCATGGTCCTTGTGAGCCTAGCTCGGCCGAACCAAGACCAAACACACCTTTGGTGTGTGTTGGTCACTTATGCACCATTTGGACCCTTCAAACCCTAACTCATGGACTATATATACATCTCATATCTCACAACTTAGGGTTCTTATTCATTTGCAAGACGCCAACAAATAAATCTTTTCTCCATCCCCTCTCCTTCCTACCCACGGCCACCACCACCATTCAAAACCACCTTCCATAAACTTTTGATTTTCTAGCGTGATCATGTTTTTATAAAACTCATTCTAGGTTATCTAAGGTAGATCCAAGTGTTAGTTGGTTGTTTTCTAGGGTTTTTCAAGAATTCCAAAATTAGGGTTTCAAGATTTATTTGGGGTTTTTGAAGATCTATAATTTCTTGGGTATAGATCTAGTGTTTTTGCTACATATTCTTCTTGATTTGTTAAGTATACTTGAATCCTTGTTTGTTTTCATCCATTATTCATAGATCTATGTTGTTCATAAAAGATCCATGTGTTTGTTGTAAATTTTTACAAAAGAAATAAGTTAATTCTTGTCTTCTGTTTATATAATGGAAGTAAATATTGTTACCACTTTATGTTTATGTTTTATAATATGTTCTTGGTGAGATTGAGAGTTGATGAGAGTTGCAACAATAGAGATTAGGTTGGATTAAGGTTAGTTTTGTGGTGGATTAGTTGTAAATAGAGGTTGAACTAGATTAGGCACTAAAATGCGAGTTGGGTTGATTTTTGGTCATTTTTCGGCAAAACATACTTGCTGTCCCAAATTAGTTTGGTGGTTTTGAGCGACTTAAAAATATTTTCATTAGGCGGAAAGTGGTTTTTCGAATAAATAATTTTTCTATTACACTTTAATATTCGACTTTTAAACGGTCGAGTTACTGGCAAAATGAAACTCGAAACATTTTTGCGTAACTGGAAATGTAATGACAAGATCAGCAGCTTAAACGGGCGATTCGGAGCCTTCGGGTACGAATCGGCCTTTAAGGATAAAAAGAAAGTTGTCCTCCGGATGGATTTTACTATTAATGTTGGCTACCCGCTTTAGCCTAAAAGTCAAAAAGGAGAGACATTTTTTACCACAATCGGGAAAAATAGTTTTTAAGAATAAAATTCTCTAAATAATGTTGCTGATTGGAATGTAAAAAGGGGGTTTCGAGCACTTTCGGATGATTTTGGATGTTTTAAATACGAGCGAAACATATAGAAATGTTAAGTAATTAGTTAGAACAACTAGAAATGTCATGAAAGGTTATTTGAAATGCTGATCTTAATAAAAAGTAAGATTATTAAAAATGGTACGAATTGGACAATTAGGCGATTTAAACATAAGGAATTTGGCGGTTTAGAATTGTTTTTTAAGCGATTAGTAAAATGTGAAAACTTAAGAAAATAGGGGGACGCTATTTAACGTTTTGAACTAAAAAGTTTCTAAAAAGGGAAGTTTCTAAAATAGTAAATTTTTGCAAGTTTGGGATTTTAACTAAGACTGGTAAAGTGTCAAAGTCTTTTATTACTAAAAACGCAAACCACACTTGCGATGCTTTAAAGGGATTGAACATGGATGCTTTTACTTGTTTCTTTGATAATGCTAAGTCATAACCATATTTATCTAGGTCGCGGCTAGACTCCTTATATTTCTCGTTTGTGGTGGTTATCGCTTACCCTTGCTAAGGTGAGTTCATAGCCCCACCTTTTTACCGATTTACAAACGCTTTATACTATCAGGGTGAGAAACATTGTTTGCTTTTAAATTGGACACAAGTTCTTTACGCGAGTTTTACTTGTTGTGTGTTGATAAGTTGCTTACAAACCGACTATGCCCAACTATCATGAACTTGTTAGTTTCTCAACCGGTAGGAACGTGAGGGAGCGCGATTTGAATTAGATAGAATCTATTGGGACTAAATTATACCCTTTCGGGTAAGCATGCACTTACTTGTATTCTGTCGTCGATTGAAGAACGGATATATGTCATGTGATTATACATTATTGGTGGTCTTTTGGTTTGGGACACCGGTCTAGGACAGGTATAATATGCAACAGATGTAGCCATGCCCTGTTGACCTTAAACATTAGCTCTCGGTGTCATGAGCTTAGTGCTACATATTAAATACTTTTTATGTGTTTGTTGGATTTGTTATTGTAGTCACATACGTTTTGATATCTTGTGGTCCACTCTGTACAAACTTAAACCTATGAATTCACCAACATTATGTTGACGTTTTAAACATGTTTTCTCAGGTGCTTAGCTTGGATTGATTCTTGATGCTATGTGGAGTCTATGTGCTATGTGACTTCGCCAATTTCAAGACTTATCTATTATTTACTCGTTGTCATTATTAAAACTTTGTTATGCTTCCGCTACTTTTAACTTAATTATTATGGGCTGTAAAACTTAAATCTATTTTATTTTATGCAACGAGTAAACTTTTTCAAACGTCCATGATTAGTGGTCGTTCTTTATTGCTTTGTGATCGGATTGTTATGACGTCACGCCCTCGGACACGTATTCCGTCTAGGCCCAGTTTGGGGGTGTGACAGATTGGTAATCAGAGCCAAGGTTATAGAGAACCAGGTAGTTATACTAGGTCTGGGCTATAACCAGTATGTGATCCTATGTGCCTCTATTTGTGCTTACTTGTTGTCTATCCTTGCTGCATACATATATATGAGATTACTATATATACGTAAGAGTATTACATATTGCCATATTTACCTTGCCATTCATTTTAGCATTTCTTTATGCCTTGCATGGTTTCATATAAAGGAGATTTATATAAACTTTTGCTTGTGCAGATTATGGCAGCTTCAGCTATCATTATTTCTTCTGATTCTTCGGATGAGAGTGTGGGATCACCGCCCTCTCGGGTTATTCTTTTTGGTGATATCCCTACTGTTATTCCTTCTACTTCAGTGGTTGCTCCAGAGACTTCTACTATTGCTCCTATTATTTCTTCTGCCGCTCCTATGGTTGAGACGACTCTTGTCGCTTCACCCACTGGATTGTGTGGCTTGGTTCCTTATACGGGTTCCGATTCTGATTCACCAGATGAGATGACTTCACCAGAGCACATTTCCCCGCTACCAGCTATTTCACCATTCATATGCATTGATTCTTCTGATGGACCACCATCGCCGGACCCTTATGTTACTACCGTTGCTCGTTGGAGGAGCAGGGTAACAGCACGTCCATCATCACATGAGTTTCCTATTGCTCTTGTTACTGCCTCGCCTGGGATTCGTCGACGATCAGCAACTCTTATCCGACCCGAGGAGGCTATTCCTTTTGGTCGACCTTACCGCACCCATCTTAACGGGCCGCGTAAGTTGTTGACCGCAAGGAAGAGAGTTAGACCTTTACCAGCTCACAGATTAGCATCGAGGCATGCATCACCTCGTTCTCCAAATCATCACTCATCGTTTTCTAATTCATCTTTGGATTCTTCGCCAGTTCATTCTTTGGGTTTGGATGCGTCAGATCAGGCTCATTCGGGATCTTCGACTAGAGATGTATCACCCAGATTGTGTTACCCTCTGAGGAGAGCACTACGATGTAGTAAGGCATTTCGTCATTGGTGTGCTGCTCCATTATCTACTTGGTACCCACCGACTACATCTGAGTCATCATCAGGAGATTCATCAGAGAGACCCATGCATTCATCTCCACATTCTACTAGACCATCTCGTAAGAGACGTAGATCACCGGTTGATTCAGTATCATTATCCATGCCAGTTACGGGATCATTAGCTCCTACCCGTGCTGATCACTTACCGCCTCGTAAGAGGTTTAGAGATTCGTATTCATCGAAGGCCAGCATAGAGGAGGATGCCGAGGTTGGTCTTACAGGGACTGGGTTTGATATGGAGTTAGGTATAGGTGATGAGGATGAGGTTGGAGATCATGTTGGGATTGACCATAGGGATGCCAGGGTTGACACCGAGGAGTATGAGGCAGACGCCAGCGCAGGAGATATAGCTGAGGTAGGCATCGACCCTATGACTGCACCGTTAGTTGAGGAGGAGATTGTAGAGCCAGCTGGGGAGGATTCTCCTGACTCACCTGGTACAAGGTATGGCATTGCTAGGACAGTCGAGGATACGCCGGTTGACTTGGGTGATGCTATGTGTGACTTCTACCATCACATGTCTGAGGTTCGTGTTGATAGGATTGTTGGGATCGAGACTGCTCAGAGACGGTTGGAGGCCGATCAGTTGGGTCTACATGAATCCCATTACCATTTATCACATGCCTAAGAAATTTTACTTCTCTTAGCCATAATTCACACTTAGAAAACTTAGCATACAGTTTCTACTTCTTGAGCAGTCCCAAGACTAACCTTAAGTGTTCTACATGCTCTTCCCGAGTCTTAGAGTAGATTAAGATATCACCTATAAACACTATCACAAACTTATCAAGATAAGTCCCACAAACTCTATTCATCAAATCCATAAATACCACTGGTGTGTTAGTTAGACCAAAGGGTATTACAGTGAACTCAAAATGTCTACAACTAGTTCTAAACGTAGTCTTTAGAATGTCATCCTCATGCACTCTCAGTTGATGGTATCCAGACCTAAGATCTATCTTTGAGAAAAAATACAACCCTTGTAGTTGATCAAATAGATCATCAATCCTAGGAAGCGGATAACGATTCTTAACAGTCAACTTGTATAATTCTATATCATCAATACACATTCTAAGAACCATCCTTTTCTTAATGAACAAAACCGGCAGTCCTCAGTGCGATAAACTTGTTCGAATAAAACCTTTGTCTTGGAGTTCCTTGAGTTGTCCCGACAACTCCTTCAATTTAGAAGGTGCCAAACGATAAAGAGACTTTGCTACAGGCGTTGCTCCAGGGATTAACTCAATTCGAAACTCAATTTCCCAAATAAGCGGTAATTTAGATAGGTCATCCGGGAATACCTTAGGAAAATCTCTCACTACTCCTATCTCTTTTTTTACTTATCTTTAGGCTTAGTACTCTTTAGCTGCCTCATCTTTTCTTCCGTTTATTCCTATATACCTAAGCGCATTGCCATCCTGGTCAGTGGTATCCTCATTCTTTCTCATGACAATTATTTTTAGCCTCATGTTTAGACAATCCAATCATACCTATAATCAAATAATAACTCTCTACATGCCCAAAATGTATCAAATCAATGTCAAAACTATAACCTTCATTTCTAGTTTTACGAACCCTTAATAACATTATCCAATCTCTACTAGATGCCGCTAGGCTATCTCATAATCTCATATCTGTAAACCTAATTCACTAGGCTCTATGCCTAACCAAAGGTTAGCTATTAAAGTTGGGAGTAGAGTATAACTTTTGTCGGCACTTGTGTCAATAAGGTAGTGGCAAAATGATTGTTCAAAGTAAATGTACCCGTCATAATGTTTGGATCCTGGCGAGCTTCCTCTACTTCCAACATGAATGCCCTACCCCTAGCCTAGTTCCCTTGGTTTCCATGACCCTAACCCCGTTATTAGAAGCAACTTGATTTGGATGGTTTCCTCCCAGTCCTTGTTCCCTATTCAATCTAGGACAAGCTGGCCTAACATGGTCGGTACTACCACATTCATAACATACCCTAACAGTTAGGTTTCTAGCATTGACATGAATCACATTCCTCGGTACTCCTCTACAATCCTTTGCTAAATGACCTGGGCGGTTACAGTTGAAGCATGTGCGACAAGGTCCTGCGGGTGCATGGTAGGAGTTGTAAGTGGTACAATTAGGCCAAGTACCTATATTCTCTCTTCCTATAGGGTTTGCAGTAGAAGCAAAAGCATTTCTAGTCCTAGTACTCTTATTATCATCTCTACCATTCTTATCCTTGCTAGGTTCCCCACATTTCCTATTTTCTCAACCTTCTTAATTCATCAATTCCTAACAGCCTCATCGATCAGTGCACCAGAAATCTGCACAACCTTCTGTATAGTCTTTGGCTCGGTTTCTGCCACCATCTCATAGATCTGTGGAGAAAGGCCTTACACATACCTCTCAATCTTCCTACTCTCTGGGGTCACCAAATGTGGAAAATAACTAGCCAAATCATGAAACCTATCAGTATACGTAGCATGGCCAGCCCCGACTATGGCGTGATTCTACAACTCAGTTTCTAACTTTTGCATTTCATGACTAGGATAAAACTCTTCTATCATCATAAACTTAAAGTCATTCTACGACATACTAACAGCAACTTCCTGGCTTAGCATGCGGATCTGAGAGTTCTACCACATTAAAGCCTTACCCACAAATAAACCAGCAATGTATTTCACTTTTTGGTCAACACTACAACCACTCATATCTAGCAGTTCTCACATATTCTCAATATAATGAGTAATGTAATACAGAAATCCATTCCATCATATTCCTTAGGGTTACAAGCTAAGAACATCTTATAAGATACAACCTACCCGTGTTGCCAATCACTAACACATTCAAATGTTCTCCTGAAGTTCTCATTATACCACATTCACCATTGTGAGCTCCAACATTCTACTTGCTTACCTAACTGAGCTAGCTAATGGCGGGTAACGTTGGTTCTGTAATTGCTGGGCAATGATCGTTAAGAAATTGGGTGCTCCTCCTACACCCCCATTGAACTCCCTATACATTCCCATTGACTCCCTCTACGCCCCCATTAGCTCTCAAACCCTGGTCATTTCTTTGACCATTCAAATCATCAACACACTTATCATTACCTTTATTAATCCCATATGAAACAGTTTCTTAACATCCCTTAGCTTGATGTAAGGTTTAGTGTCCTTGGATAAATCCAAAGATACTAAGAATGAAACTTTGAGTGTATGATATAAACTATGCGGAATCTAGTTTATACCGCTAAATAGAATAACAGTAATGAATGTTTAACACACAGAAATACAACCAAAAACAATAAGCTCCAATATATTAATATGAATACTCAAAAGTATTAGGGTTACAGAAAACCTTGAAACTATGACAATGACTTAATTTTGTATAATGAATTATATACCCTGGGACCTCCTTTTATACACCAAGGAGTCCTACAAGGCTTACAATACTTTCCTAAGTTATCATGATCTTTTATACAAATAACTTATACATACCTTTTATAAAAATAAGTCAATACTTATCTTCGTAAGTATTCTTGTTCTTCAAACAATCCTTATCTCTTTACTTGTCTTTATCCTTCTGACAGTAGTAACTCTTCTACAGTTGTAATCCAGTAGCATTAACTTTTGTACCAGTGGTACTAATAAACATAAGTAGTAGTAAATTTTATACTAGCCCTAGTACATTATATTTTCTTACATGTAGTAATTTAGTTTACTAGCAGTCTTAACTTTACTACTAGCAGCACTAACTACTTAGCATATATTTCAATAAGATCACTAACAGTACTAACATTGTATGACAACTTATTAATTTTCCACTAACAGTAATTCTAAAATACAAATAAAAACTATTTTTAGGAGTATTTGCTTAACAGCAGTAACATTCACCTGAGCAGTAGTAACTTCAAGAAGCCTTTTAATCCCAACAATCCTCCCCTAAACTTGATGTTCATCTTCTGAATCTTCAAGTTTCATTCAAAGTCTTTACCATCACCAGGAGGATGCTTCCAAACACTTCATTGACCATTTTGCTGCTTTACCATGAGCTTGAGTAGTTGATAGCACATCTCATTCTAATGATCAGCTTGAAGTTTCTTGTTGAGCATATTTGTGATTGTTACTGGTGTGAGGGGATATCTCTTCTCAACTAACATAAAGACATGTAGATTTCTAAACCTTACAAAGTGCACTCCACAGTTATCAAACAACTTCTAAACAGTCACTTTGTATCCTTGTAGATTTCTCCATACATCACTCTTAATGTCAGGTTCAAACATAACTTTCAAATCTCCCCATAACACTCTTTCATAGTCATCCTCTGGTCTTGTATTCTCATATTTAGCTTTAACCAACTTCCAGAGGGTCTCCAAGTCTTCTCTATCAATACCCTAAAGCATCTTTATCATTGATGAATACCTTTTTGAGCTTCCATCAGCCCTTATCAATTTAAAATATCCCATCCTTCCATCTTTATCAATCTTGTAGTCAACAATCACTGGAGGCTTAGTAGCTAGAGGTATAGCATCAATTGCTACCTCATCATCCTTAACTATCTTAATATGCCTTTTCATCTCTGCCTCATCTTGATCTTCATCACCCTTTTGCTTCTAAGCCTTTTCCTGTTCTAACTCATTACCTGCTATTTTAGAACTACCTTCTACTTTTGTCTTACTGCCTTTCACCAACTCTGTATTCATATCTACAAAAGTGTTTACCCTTTTCATCTCTCTATCAAACATGTCCTGGTTCTCATCATAACTTTTGCTCTTCAATTGATTGTGTTTATATCCAGCCATATTCTTCAAATAGGTAGACATTGTATTTCTTTTTTGTGCCTTAGTTGGTGGCTTGCTCCCTTTCTCTTGAGCTCTTAATGATGCAAAGTGTTTCTTTCTCTTCTCCGTGAGCTCTACAAACAATCTTGATCTTTCTTCAATGGTTATTTCTCCCTGTTCTTCTGCTTGTAGCCTCTGAGCTAATTCAAAGTCTGCCTCCATCACAGCTTGTGTGTTATCCCATGATTCAAGTAAATCTATGTTGGCTTCTGATGTGTGTTTTCCATGCTTTAAATTTATAATACTAGAAATACCGTTTTTTATAAAAAACACACAAACACTCAGGAAGGTATACCCCTATGGGATCCCTTGTATATAGACTCTTATTGTGGATCCCTTGAATATAGTTCATACTACCTTTTAAGGGTTGTAGCTAATATGATTAGATGACATAGGATTCACTCTAAACTACATTGAGAAACAATGATTAAGAACACTATAAGTTATGCGGAATCTAACTTATAATGCAAAGAAGAACAATGAATATTGATAACTAAGCTTTTGTATTAATTGCTAACTATGAGATTGACAATGAACTGATATCTCTAACTGTGCCGTAAGGGTTCCTTTTATACACCAAGGAAAACCCCAATCTTGGCTTACAAAATGCGTAAAAGATCATGCATATCTTTTCCCCTATATTAACTCTGCGAGTGGTGATATCTCTCTAAACTTCGGTACCTAACTATTTTATACTAATGGTACACTAACTATATGAGCAGGTACTTTACTTTTGTACATTTCTCGTAACTATTTCATAACTAGCCGGCTTCTAAATATATAACTAACGGTACTAAGTCAGGAATGTATAATTCCCAACAATCCTCCCCTAAACATGATTGTTGAACTTGTTTAACTTCATGTTTCTTCAGTGTAGATTCTTTTAACTTCATGGAGGATATATTCAAACACTCTGACAAATCTTGATCTGATCTTAAAGTTTCTTTGACATCTTTTGCCATCCTTCTGCAACATGTCTTCAACAATACAGCAACATCTTTTCAGCAACAATCCAACTAAGTTGGCTTTCTAGTTTTTGGCAAACTATCAGCCATAAACGGATTTGATATTCCTTTACCAGTAGCCGTTTGCTCTGGGATAGTCAACTCTTTATTGCAAAATATGGTGAGTTGATTACCATACAGTTTTTGGTAAACTGTCAACCATTAATGGAATTGACTTGTCTTTACCAAACACCGTTTGCTTTTGGACTAGCCAATGCTTCATTGCCATAACATGGTGCACTGATAAACCATATAGTTTTTAGCAAACTATCAGCTATCAACCGATTTGAGTAGTCTTTACCAAGAACTGTTTGATCTTGGACTAGCCAACTCTTAACCATAAAGCAAGGTGAGTTGAGAACCCTACAATTTTTGGTAAATTGTCAACCATAAACAGATTTGAGAAGTCTTTACCACAATCCGTTTGCTTATAGACTAGCCAGTTCTTATGCTTATTAAGAATGGTGAACTAATGACCATTTGTTGTGTGGTGGTTAGCCAACAGTCAAACCCTTCTCAATTCCATTTCATCTTTACTCTTCATTAAGCGGTTTCTTAATGAACATTATCAAATCTAATGCAGCAGTACTTTCTACCTCAACTTATATCCAAAATCAAGCATTCTTTTACTGCAATTTCCTTGGATGAGTGGATATTTTCTTTCAACTAGCATGTGAATGACTATTCCATCCTTAAACTCTAGTATGCAAACTCCACAAGCCTCATACAGTCTCCAAGTGACAATCTCCCAATCTTGTTGATCATTCCAGAAATCACCTTGATCAGTTACTTCTATTGAGGATTCCATCATAATCTTCAAGTCTCCCCAAAGAATCAACTCTATACCTTCTAGTGTGCTTTCTGAGTACTGCTTCATTACCAAATCATATAAGTGAAACATATCTTGTCTATTAAAAAATATGATGTCCCTCCATTTAGATAATTGAATGCCCTGAAATTCCATTGCTCTGTAGACAACAATGGTAACCCCCCTCTGGTGATGAAAAACTTAATCCCAACTTAGAATAAAACAAATTTTGTCTCCATTTATTTCACTCTTCTATGGTACCTTTAATGTAAACAATCTTTAGACACTTTCTAGTTCATCATCACTATCAACATCTGGAGTTGTGGTCTTTTCCTTTTTTCTAGCAATATCTTCATATTGACCACCTTTTCTTTCTTTGTACCCTGCTTGCTAATCTTGCTTTGCAAGTACTTAGCTGAGATGAGACTTATTCCTTAACAAATCTTCTTCTTCTTGTTCAGGGATCAATAGCCTCTCAGTCATTTCCTTATCTTTCTTTCATCTTCAGTTAGACAATAGTAATGAAACTATCATCAAACCTTTGTAGCTTTTTCATTCAAGCCTTATCTTCACTCAAAGCTTTGGTTTCAAATCAGCATGCTTCTTGTTTCCAACCATTGTTTCAAAATTAAGTTTTCATTGGACTTCCTAAATGTTTCTTTTGTTGGAGTTTGTTTTCTAATAGCTACAGATTTTGTTGAGCAAGGTTCTTCTTTGAGTATAGCTATAGTTTCATGAAGAAATGTTGCTTCTTTTCTTAACTGTGAACTGTTCTCTCTCTACTTCTTGTACTCTTTCAGCTAGAAGTCTGTTAGCTTCAATTATTACTTGAATAAAGTCATATTCATTAGAGAGTGCAGACTTAGTTGCTTCCTCCTTAGTTAGCCTTTTTCTCTCTTCCTCAGCTTCCCATTCCTCTTGCATTTTTCTAGCCACCTCTTCATCATGAGCAATCTGATCAAACTTCTTTTTAGCTTCAGTAATTTCTTTAGATTTAGTTACAGATTCCTCATCTATCTTCAATCCTCTCTTTGCCTTTATCATTTGGATCAATCTTGGGAAGAGGCTTCAATGTTAATACAGATCTTGTTGAAGTGGTCCTTGGTCTCTCAACATTTTCAGCATTTCTAATTTCTACTCCCTTTTCCTTTTCTTTTGAAACTGCTTTAGCTTGACTCATGTTTAAAGGGAAACTGGAGCAATTGTTTTATCTTCTCCAAAGTTGTTGTGTTAAGGTAGTGTTGGAGTTGTTTGAGCCGCTATGATATACTTTCTATTGGTTCTGGCTCAGCTGTACCTTCTTCACCTTGTCGGTATTAAGTTTTGTTATGGCTGTAGGTACTAACGCTTTGGCATGTCAGTACCTTAATCTTGCTATCAGTACTTTGGTGCTGAGCAGCTAGTACTGTCTTCACCTTTTCATTAACTTTATTAGGTCTTCCCTTCCATCTTAGGTAAGAGTGTAGTTATTTTGTATCAATGTCCATGTCCATAATCTCCCATTCAGTGTTTATAGGTAATGTAGGAGTCCGTTGAGATTTTGGAAGTTTTCCTCCCTTGTTGAATACACTCTCTCTTTGATGTCTTCAAGACCCCCCACACCCCCGCCCAACATCCCTCGCCACTCAAACCTAGTTCTTTTATTTGGTTCTTCTCTTAAAGTCCTTAGCCAAGCTTTATGATGAACGAATGAAAGGCATGGCTTGCTTTTTAACTCTTGACTTGTATGCCTTCAAAGATTTGATTTACTCAGCTTGAGCTATGACTGTGTACCTAATGAAAGATAGAGTCATAGACAATTTTTTAGAGTCAAGCCACCTTAACTCCTGAAAGAGGATTTATCACTGGATGACTGACTTACAAGATTTCCACTAGAACCCAAGGAATGGGATTAGGAATAGGGTATAGTGGGTGAAGGTAAAGGTGTTTTAGCGTCAGTGATAGGATCTAGAAACTAGATACTAGATAGATCTTCTAGCCTATGTGGTTGTATAATACTTATGTAATCACAAGTATATACGTGAGAGACTCTAACAATTGTTTAGGCGGAAACTAAACAACGTAATATAAAGAAGAACAAATATAAACAATGATCCTCTATGGATCTTTCTATTGATAATAAATTGTTTTTGTAATTTGTAATCGGTGCCAAACCCTAATGCTAAAGGTTTCTTTTATAGAGAAGAAACCCTAAATTGGTCAACAAGATTCCTAAAAACGCGTAAGAGATATACATCAATCTCTTCCTAATATATATCATTCCTATATTAATGAGACGATTCTAGAATATAACTATAATTCCTTAATTACATTAATCACGTCTATAATAAAGATCAGCAGATTCTATCTCTGTTAGCAGAAACGAGAACATGACCAGCAGAAACATAATCAGCAGGAACGCTACTTGAACTGCCAGCAGGAACAACTTAATGCCATCAGCAGAAACGAACATCTCTAACAGCAGAAGCGACACTTAGTCGTTTTCAATTATTCCCAACAAAAACCAAAACCAACATATTTGCCATTCAAGCATCAAACGAAACATTTTCGTGAATTTCAATTCATCTCTCGTCGTGGAAACGACACTCGGAAGATAGACTATTATTTTTTCTAAAGTGATTTTCTTATCTAACGGAATACTCTCTATACTATTACTATTTGGTATTTTATATATTTTATTATATATATTTATATCGAATCATACACATTTATAGATATTTATCAATCGGGAGTGAAAAGTTAGTCTAGGCTTACACAAATTGCAAATATGAGTAGTGTTAGCATCTTAACTTGTATTTAACAATGATTTCGTTTTTAAGCTTGGTTTAGGGCGGGTGAAAAATCGAGGACGATTAATTTATCCTTTTGGACACAATTTATAAGTGCTTCTTGTTCCATGATCCTAAAATTTATTATTAAATAATGAAAGTCGAACATGTAGTCACTTGTGAAAAATAAAAAAAAATATATAATAAAAAGAAGTGGTGAAACGGGGCGTTTCAAAACTATTGATTTTTTAATCCCCTTAGATGATTAGTTTAAGTGGATGCTATCCTGAGTGTCTGGATTTGGGTTGGACACCTAGATGATGGTGGTAAAGGTGGTGAATGTGCAGGTTGGGCCATGCACCTAGCAAGGCGCTCTCCTGCCGAGGGTGGTGATAGTGATATAGGTGGTGATGGTGACGGAGTAGTCATGGTCAGAAGTCTCTCAACCTCTGCCTCTGGTGGAAGGGATATGGAAGCTTGAGGCCGGATGGTAATCAAGCCCATAATTGAATGTCAGTTGAAGGGTGGTGGTTGTAAACAGGTTCTTGTACCCTCAGGTGGGAACATTAGGCTCAGCAACAGTATAACGGTAGTGGTTCAGCCGGAGCTAAGTGCTCCTCCTCCTCCTCGTCTTCCTCATCCTCATCCTCATCATTGGTGTTATCCCTAAATGAATAGCCGTCATCATCATCTCCATCATCTCTATCGTCCATAGGATAGTCAACCGGACCATCCTCTGTCTCATCATCCTTGTACTCCTCTGGATCCTCCTCGGGATCTGACTCAGTAACATGTCCGGGTGACTCAGCAGTGGGTGAATCAATAGGAGGTAATGGCTGCTCCTCAGCCGGAAGCTCATGGTCAGCCTCTAATGGTATATACTCAGGGTATATAGGCTCTGGCACGTAGTCAGGATCATGTGCCTGTATGTACATTGGACTCACGTCATCTAGTCCAGAGGAAAACTGGCGGTTTGTATGTGGTTCCTTGGCTTGGTATGTAATTCGGTAATGGTGGGGCTACTGCACGAGATTGGTAATTCTAAGTAAAGTCGGGAGGTTTTATGAAAAGGTTATCTTATAGACTGTCACAATCTAAAGATAAATGTGTATTCCAAGATATAAAAACAATGTTTATTTGGGAGACAAGAGTAAATAAGATCAAACTTAGGAAGATAACGAGTTCATGAATTTTAGCATAATCAATTAAAGAAATGGGTAGTTTACTTAAAATATTATCTATTTCTCATAATGAAAAATCCTTCCGGCCTTTACTTTTAATTATGAAAAATGATTTAAGTTTGATTCGTGTTTTGGAAATAATAAATATAAACTTGCTCAACCAAGTTCGTTAGACATGAGGTTGAGCGTTAAACCTTTTTATTCTTGGGTTAATGATTATTTAACTAGCTTATCCTCACAAGGCTAAGATCGAGTTGTTCATAGACAAACAACTAGAAACCAAGCATGAAGTCAGAGTCTTTCGACCTATATCCAGACTAAGTGGTGATCAAATGATGATTAAAGATCCAAGTATAAAAATATCAAGTTCATATTTTTTAAGTCCAAATATCATTAATTTATCCAAGTTTGATCCATAATACCCTCATAATTCCCAAACAAACATGATATAATTCCCTATAATTGTAACACCCTCAAATCTGAGCACGCAGCGGAATGTTGGATATCCAAGGGCGTTACATTATTGGATCAATAGCACAAGATATGAGAACGACCACTAAACGTGTCGTTTGAAAAAGATACATTGGATTAACAAAATACTTGTTTGTTACATAAGCCCATGGCTTCAAAATGTTCAACAATATAAATAAAGATTCTAGTTTATAGCAATTGTCCCCAAAATGTAATAAGACCCCAAATCTTAAGTGTTGACTCTTCAATCATTGACTTCCAATGTATCATCGCACCTCGTGCCTTATTAACCTGAAAAACATGCTTAAAACATCAACATAAAGTTGGTGAATTCATAGGTTTATGTAAAACAATGGTAGGACCGCAAGATTTCCAAGTGTATGATTTAGAAACACATGCAAACATCATAAAAAGTGATTTCATTTTCCTAAGCTCGTGACACCGAAGCTTGACATGTATGAATGCAAATAAATTGCCAGTAATTGCCCCTGGATGATGTTCTAACCCGAAACATCCCAAATTCGACATGCTATAACGTTCGTTCCCGGTGATAGCTAGTCACCCGAACGGGGATTGTCAATCCCGAATAGATCTATCAATAACATTCGCGCTCACACAATGCAGTTCCCAACTACAACTATGCAACTAACAGTTCATGATAACGGGCTCAATGGGTTATCGCTACTTAGGCAAACACGTAATCGTTGTATAAAATGTACACTTGCGTCCAATTTGTAAAACAAAGCATGTTCTCACCCCAAGGATGTAAATCATTTAAATAATTGTAAAACATGGGGCTATGAACTCACCTGAGTGAATAGTCCTCTGGAAATTGATAATAGATATCCAAGTATGAATCACACCGTCATATACCTAAGTAAATACGGCCAATCTTAGTCTACAAGTTTAGGCTAAAGACTCAATGTATAAACTACAATAAATTTGCTAGTTTATATATACTGTTATCACTTTAGTCCCTAGGTTTATAAAATATAAACATTTACACTGTAAACCCTTTAGTTTTGATAATTACATAATTAGTCCTTTAAGTTTACAAAAAATGAAATTTAGGTCTTTATAGTTACTACTGGTAGATATAGTCATTCCTACTGGTAGTATATTTGTTACTCCTAGTAGAATAATGTTGTCATTCGTACTGGTAGTACCATAATGGTTACTACTGGTAGATATAGTCGTTCCTACTGGTAGCATATTAGTTACTCCTGGTAGTACAAAGTTGTCATTAGTACTGGTAATACCATAATGGTTACTACTGGTAGATTTAGTCATTCCTACTGGTAGTATATTTGTTACTCCTGGTAGTACAATGTTGTCATTAGTACTGGTAGTACCATAATGGTTACTACTGGTAGATATAGTCATTCCTACTGGTAGTATATTTGTTACTCCTGGTAGTACAATGTTGTCATTCGTTGAGCTTATTTAAGTTTGCTTAAGCTGTTTGGCCCATTGATAAGCTCGGATGAGCTTATTGGGCTCGTTGGCCCAACAACCATTTACTGAAAATTAGCACCAAGGTCCATTAATGTTCGTTTGGTTTTTAAAAGGGTATAAGGGCCTATATAAGTTTCAATGAGCTCGTAGGTTGCCTTAATAAGTTCGTAGAGCTTATTACCACTCCGTGGGCCCTACTGTTGGGCCTGTTGGGCCCGAGTGTGGACTGCGTGGGTTAAACGAAGCCATTAGTGGCCCGTCATATGATCTAGTACCTCTTAAGACTCGTTATCAATCTAGCAACCCAAATGTGAGCTTATTTTGCATGCATAGGGTCGTGTTTACAAGAAATTTTATGTAGTTTTCTTACCATTTTGTGTATAATGTATATTGTTTATGTCAAAGTCGAGTTTTCATATAAATAAGGCACTTAAGCCCCTAGGTTGACAAAATCCCTCTTTGTACATGCATTTTAAATACAGTAAATCATCAAGGGTTACTGCATTCTGGTGTTTAATTATTATTTTGAGACTAAAGCTTATGGTCCATTGTTAATTTATATTTTCAGTTACGTATAGTTAATTCGTTTTCGCGATAAAGTACGTTTAAGCATTCACGGGATTCACAAAATTATATTCGACGCTGTCATACAAAAGTTCTCGTATTATTTGGCCAATGATCAAAAAGTAATGAAACTTTACCTTTCAAGAAAGTGGGCACCTTTCACAAGAAATAACCATGACATTTCACTTTGTAATTTTACTTTCATAATAACACTTCCTTTACATGTTTTGACTTACTTAAATAAAGATTATTCCTTTCTTATGCTTAGTAATTTAATCTAGATAGAGATTCAAGCCTTGTTTTCATGGGATGTCTACAGTAGAGGGAACATAAGTCGAAGCATTTAGGAAATTGGTATGGCTATGAAAGTGTTAGTCAAGTTTGTAGATGACTAATGACTTTCAATCTTTTCCCCATTCCCTTCACCATGCCGCCACCATCCCCCCCCCCTTGGACTAGTCAATGGTCTTAGTTAGTTTCTTACACCTTTGACTAGTTCCTTATATATACAACATGCATTCATAAATGTAATATCATAAACTCTCTACACTTAACAACTTATTTTCTTTCTCTCTTTCTCTTGTCTATGCCACGGCTCAATAAGCCATCTCAAGTAATCCATACAAAATTTTTATAACCTATTTACATACACTCTCATATCATATCTAAGATACCTCAAAGTATTTTGAAGCCTTGATTAATTATTTGCAAGTAATAATCAAGAAAAGGAAGCTAGAGTTTTGTTAAGAAAATAAGGGTTTTCTTAAGTGCAAGCTTGGGTTTTAAGGCTAAACACGGGTTTAGCATTTGTTTCTCATCATCATCATACATCTTAAGGTCCACTTGAACTCTTTATGTTCTTATGATTTTCATTTTTATGCATATGATTATTCTATTTAGCTTAAATCACCATTTAGGTTTTAATCATGAAAATAAAGTTTTCACTTGAAATGATCATTTTACACACTTATATATAAGTTGTGTTATAACTTACATCATGTTAAAAAGGATGAGAAAATGTTGTATCATATTGTTTTGGTGTAAACATGATTATGGATAAATTAGGGTTTTCATAACTACATAATATGTTTCAACTTAAAGAAATACATAAGACATGTTAATATTGATTATGGACTTTTAATCATGTTAATATAACACTAAAATAAGTTCATATGGAAAGAAATACACTTGTACACACTTGGTTATGTGTAAAAATGATTATTTACAAAACTAGTAAATTAGAGATTTCTTAAGTAAAGTTATGATCTTAAGGATTATCATAAATTAGTTAACCTTGGTAACTTGGACACTTAAGGACTATTATGGACAAAGGACACATCATATATGTATGATTTATAAAATATATGATATATGAGACATATGGTAAAATACAAAAGTAACAAAGTATAAAGAAAAGATCAAATATGGATTCAACAAACCCAAGTAAACATTCTGTCCCAATTTCGAAATTTTACATACTTATTTTATATTTTTATAAGATAATACATTTCACGACGATTCCGAAAAAGTAAGAAACTTGTTAAACGGATTAATAACGAAAAAGTTACGTTAAAAACGAGTTATACGTTAATAAACGAAGTCGTAAAGGAATTTTTATAAAAACATTTTTATAAAAATTATAAACAGCAAGGGTTGGTATTTTTAATAAATAATACATATTTTTAGGATTCCAAAATGATAAGAATCGTAATTTTTCAATTAATAACGAACGAGTTATGAATTTCGCGAGTTTACGACAAATAATACTTTTATAAAACTATTTTTATAAAAGTTACTATTCATGACAGAAAGTTATATTTTTGTAAACCTCATAAAAATATAGAACTTTCAAATACGAGAACGTCCTCGAAAGAATCGTTAAAAACGGAGCTATAACGAATAAAATACGACATTTACGGGTTTTACGACGACGAATACGATTTTTATAAAGCTCACGTCTGATGTGAACAGTAAAAGTTACTGTTCACCAGTAGGTCCGAAATTCAAAAATGTCAATTTATGATAACTCGTCTTGATACGAAAAGATGGGCATAAGAAACGCGAGAATCGGGTTTAAAACGCGAAAGTTACGCCAGTTTTACTAAACGGTAATTATAAACGTTTTAACTTATTAAACACAATTTTACCAAAACCATTAGTTGGTGATTGAGCTATATAGAATATTATGTGGTTATCAAAGTACTATATTACTAGGGAGTTTCATAATGAGGCCTCTTCGGATGGCGTTTCGACGAGTTGTTGGATTTACGATTTAAAGTGTCCTAACTCCTCGAACGTCATGTCATGACCTCTTTAATTATGATAGCCCGAACGATAGTACGATGTAACAACTATAGGATTATATTCAAGTACTCGGTACTTATACGACCTATGAAATATATAGGTGCATTCGATCTTTTACCGTGACGCATATCTGCGATATTGGATTATCAAACTCAAAGGTGAGCTTCATACCGCCACATTTTTATGATTTCAATGATTTATAATTATGGGTATGGGGTGTAAACATGCTTTGTTTTATAATAAATTTGGACGCAAGTATTCTGATTTACATGTTGCCTAAGAAGCGATAACCCAAGTAAGCCCATTATCAGTAGACTGTCAATTGCATAGATGTAGTTGGTTAATGTAACATTATGTGAGACGCGAATGTATTTAATAGATTCTATTCAGGAAACGACCTCCCCTTCCGGTGACTACTTAATCACCGAGAACAAACGGTTATAGCATGTCAATTTGGGAGTTTTCTCAGGATTGAACATCTAATCGGGGCAGAAATTGCAATATATAGTTTAATTGCAAGAAAGATTGTCGAGCTTCAGTGTCATGAGCTTAGTGTAAATGTAATCTAGTTTTGTGATGCCTGCATGTGTTGCATTATCACGGGAAAAGTCTTGCGGTCCTGCATATTATGATTTATCAAACCTATGAATTCACCAACATTATTGTTGACATTTTTAAGCAATGTTTTCAGGAGATCAATAGGCATGGGATGCCAGGGATGCATTGGGTTACATTTTGGATTGCACGCTTAAAGATTTAGGTGCATCATATTTTGGGAAATGTATTGTCAACTTTTGTAATATTCAACAATGAACAAGTAAAGCTATATGCTTTTGTATTAAGTCTTTCAATTAAATCCAATGTATCATTTTAAACGACTTTTTGTGTCGTTCTTATATATCTTGTGCTATTGATCTATGAGGTAACACGCCCCGGACCCTTATTCCGCTGCGACCCAATTTGGGGGTGTTACAACATATTTCAATCCTAAAAAGCAAAGACTCGGAGTTTGTTTTCTGAAAAGAGTAATATATCAGAAACCAAGGGTTCAAAGAATTTACTTATGATAAACAAGATCTATGGCGTCTGTAGATAACACTTCAGGCCCCGATCCTCAAAGAAAATAAAGGTGTACGCTTTAGTGCACTTTATCTTTAAAAGAAGAGAAATCTTCTTGTTTTTGACCATTCTCATCAACATTTTTCATATTTCCCATGCTCGTTCTATCATTAAGTGGATCAACGTACATTAGCTTATATTCTAGTTCACTAGATCAAAAATGGCAATCACATATGTAATTTTTGAAGGGGAGAAAAGTGAATCAAATGTGATCAATATGGTTTAACTTGGTCTTTCAATGTTTTTGAAATGGTCAAATGGCTTCTAAACATAACAGTTCAGGACTCGCATTTCATGAAATGACTCCTGCAATAATCAGTTCAGGACTTGTACCAAACCCTCCTCCCTCAACACCATTTGTACCACCTTCGAGAAGTGATTGAGATCTATTGTTTTAACCGCTGTTTGATGAATTACACAACCCTCCATCAAGTGTTGATCGTCCAGCCCCTGAAGTCATTGCTCCAATTGCTGAAGTAGTTGCTCTAGTTCCCGCTGCATCAACTGGTTCACCTTTCTCAACAACTGTTGACCCAAAAAAAACAAAGTAGAAAGAAGAAAGAGAAAGATGTGAACCAACAACCTAGTAATTCACAAAAAACACCCAAAACTCAATCTCCTGTCATTTCTAACGATGTTGAAGAAGAAAATCACGACTTAGATGTTGCACACATGAATAACGATCCATTCTTTGGCATTCCAATTCTAGAAAATGATTCTGAAGCATCTTCTTCTTTGGACGTTATTCCCACCATTGTGCACACTGCTGCTCCTAACTCAGAACACGTTACCAAATGGACCAAGGATCATCCTTTAGACAACATCATCGGTGAACTCGGAAGACCTGTTTCCACAAGACTCCAACTCCATGAACAAGCTTTATTTTGTTACTACGATGCTTTTCTCTCATCAGTTGAACCTAAGACTTATAAAGACGCATTAACTCAAGCATGTTGGATTGAAGCAATGCAAGAGGAGTTAGATAAATTTGAACATCTTGAAGTCTAGGAACTCGTTCCTCATTCGGACAAAGTGATGGTCATTATTTTAAAATGGATCTATAAGGTGAAACTTGATGAATTAGGAGGAATTATGAAAAACAAGACTCGATTGGTTGCTCATGATTACCGTCAAGAAGATGGAATTGATTTTGAGGAATCTTTTGCTCCAGTGGCTAGACTTGATGTTATTTGAATATTCCTCGCATTTACTGCTCACATGAATATGATCGTCTACCAAATGGATGTAAAGACGACATCCTTAAACAGCATTCTGCGCGAAGAAGTTTATGTCAGCCAACCAGACAAGTTTGTGAATAAAGACAATCTGAATCATGTGTACAAGCTTAAGAATGCTCTTTATGGGTTGAAACAAGCTCCTCGCACGTGGTACAATCTATTGTCGAAGTTTCTACTCTCTCAAGAATTCTCTAAAGGAACCGTGGATCCTATATTGTTCATCAGAAGACAAGGCAAAGACATTCTCCTAGTACAAATCTATGTTGAATGAATAATCTTTACATCTACCACACCTGAACTATGTGACCAATTTTCAAAAATAATGTGTTTAAAGTTTAAGATTTCGATGATAGGCAATATCTCATTCTTTCTTGGACTACAAATTTCTCAAAGTCCCAAATGCATCTTTCTTAATCAGTTAAAATATGCTCTTGAATCTTTGAAAAAATATGGTATGGAATCTAGTGACCCCGTAGACACTCCTATGGTGGAGAAATCCAAATTGGATGAAGATACACAAGGGAAAGCCGTTGACCCTACACACTATTGTGAAATGGTTGGCACCCTTATGTATCTCACAGCCAGTAGACCATATAAAACATATTTTGTATGCATGTGTGCCCGGTATCAAACAAAGCCTACCAAAAAAACACTTACATGCTGTAAAAAGAATCTTTAAATACCTAAGAGGAACCATTAATAGGGGACTCTGGTATCCAAAGGATTCTTCTATTGCTCTAACAGCTTATGCAGACGCTGATCATGCGGGTTGCCAAGATACTAGACGAAGTACATTTAGAAGTATGCAATTATTAGGAGACAGACTTGTTAGTTGGTCATCAAAAAGGTAGAAAAGCGTTGTGATATCCAGTACGGAAGCTGAATATATTGCCTTGTTTGGATGTTATGCTCAAGTCCTTTGGATGAGATCACAGCTTACCGACTATGGCCTTGGATTCAATAAAATTCTAATGTACTGTGATAACAAAAGCGCTATTGCCTTATGCTGCAACAATGTTTAACATTCTCGATCAAAACATATTGACATCAGGTTCTACTTCATAAAAGAGCAAGTTGAAAACGAAGTAGTAGAGCTTCACTTTGTCAATACTGAGTATCAAATAGCGGACATCTTCACTAAAGCCCTTGGCAGAGACAGAATTGAATTTCTTATCAACAAGCTAGGACATGCAAGTTTTTATTGCCGAAACCCGAAAACAAATGTAGATCAAGGCTGAAGATAGTTGGTACCATATTACAAATAACCCGAATAATTATATAATATATATTTATATATAAAATATCTATATATATATATATATATATATAGATATATATATATATATATATATATATATATATATATATATATGTGTGTGTGTTATCCCAAAATAATAAGCTATCCAAACACAAGATAAGCCATACCAATAAGCAAAATAGAAAAGAGAAAAGAGAGAAGGAAAAGATAGAAGATTAGATTAAGATGAAAGAGTGGGATGGGAGGTTTTACACACACACATAAACTATGCAAATGAAAACCAACACCTTCTTCATGTGTGGAGAGGGTCCTTTTATACCCTTGAGCCATAAGTGGCATGTGGGCTTTTCTACTTGGGCCGGGCTTGGCTAAACTTAGGCTTTGAGCCCGAAACACGGACAATATTAGATTACAATCCAAGCCCGTTGAACCCGACTAGCCTATTACTTAACAAGACTAATTACGACTAATAAGACCGATAACATTCTTGTTTGACTTATATAAAATTAAGGCTAATAATCTCCCCTAATGTTGAGGTCTCTTTCTTCAAACTCCTCCATACTACTGATGATATTCTTGTAGGAGTTTACTTTGATTTATCATTGTCTCCCCTGACGTTGAAGATATGATTTTTGACGTTTATGCTTTGCCTAGTTTTTGGTCTTGTCTTGTTTGTAATGGCTTTGTTCATTCATGCTTTGTGATCTTGATCTTGAGCCTTTATCATTTTGACTTTAAGTTCTTGAGATCGTTATCTTGCATCATCTCCTTGACTTGAATAATCTTGATTTGACTTTCTTGACCAACTTGATTTGACTTTCTTGACTTGAATAATCTAATTTCAATCGCCTCGGGTGGATTTCGTGGTTTTTTTTGTTGTGATAAGCTTATACGGATCGGCAGTTTCGTTGGGTTCTTTGTGGCACTCGGTAAGCATTTTTATTTCGTGGCTCATTTTGGGTGTTGCAAAACGTTGGCATCGAACGAGTGAAAAAAGAGCGAAAATATTCGTGAATAACAACCGAACGAGCGAAAAAACGTTACATCGAACGAAGCGAAAAAAATGTCATATCGAACGAGTAAAAAACGCTTGGATGAACGAGAGGAAACTTTTGGATCGAAGACCAGAGGAAACTTTTTTGAATCGAAACGAGGCGGAAAAAATTTTCGAGAAATCGAACGTGCAGACTCTAACTACTGACCGAACAAACGACCGAACGAACGGACCGCACTAGTGGCTCAACAAGCGATCGAACAAGCGGACTTAAACTCGAACAAGCGATCGAACAAGCGGACAGAACGAGCGATCGAACGAGCGATCGAACGAGCGATCGAACGAGCGATCGAACGAGCGGATCGAACGAGCGATCGAACGAGCGGATCGAACGAGCGAAAATTTATCAAGGATCGAACGAGCAAAATTTTTTTTGGAACGAACGAATTTTTTTTGAAATTTCGTGTGTCGAAAAGGGTTTCAGTAAAACAGCCATAACTTTTGATCTGTAAGTCCGTTTAAGGCCCGTGACCTCTCAAATCGAAGAGACAAAAAACGTGACGATCGACGGAACTGTAACAATCCTTTCGAGCAGGTTAAGGTATTTTTCGAAGCCCAAAAAGCTTTGTTTTCCATAAGAAATGACATTATTTACCAGTTTTTTTTTTGGAATTTTTTCGTAGCGGCTAGGGATTCTGAATCCAACTCTATTATCAACACGGTTATCTATGATCTGTATAATCCGTTAATATTCATTATCGGTTTTATGCATATACGAGTATAATCCGTGAACGTGAATTGCATACCAACCACAACACAATCACATCAAATCCACTTAATATCCGGAGACAAGGATCTTTTAGAGACACGTGTAGCGAGCAAGAACCGCGGTGGAAAGAATGTGTGCGCAATGCGAAGAGTAACGCCGAGTAGAGATCTTCTGAGAGTTGTGTGTCGCGGTCTTATTGCGGGACAAGAAGAGCTCGGTACACACTGGAGTGACTCAACTAATGTGCATTCTTCCACACAGCATGTGCGAAAAGGAAAGTGCATGCGTAACTCTGTGCACTTGTTATATGCATCGTCGTCTTCATGTAAGCACAAGACACACTCTGAAGTGATGATCTCTATCAACTGATACAACGACTTAAAAGGAAGTCGAACCGAAGAGGGATTTAAACGCGCATTTGCAACACTCTTTGGTCAAGATCTAGAGACTTTCACGGGCACAATGTTCTTGTACATGGATCAACTACAAAACAACTTGGAAAAAACAACGAAGAATTTCAAGAAATGGATCCATGTCCTGCTTTTTAAAGTACTCCCAGACACAGTTTCAGATTGTTCATCAAGTCATGTATTTATTTGGATGATGAATATGTTGACATATACCAACAAATTTCCTACCATACATCGACTCTCTATTCCTGAATTCCTATGACACACTGATCCAACTCATTAATCCTGTTAAGAAGTCGATTTGGTGAAAGAGCACAACATAAAAATAAGTATGAAGAAGGTGAATGACAGACCAATCCAGACAACAGAGAAAAGAAGATACAGTAATGCATTGGATGCATTGGCTGCTATTCAGTTATTATTGAAAGCAATGGACAGAATCAAAAGAGCCAAGATCAAGCAGCAGATCAGAATGATGCACATGTTGATGATGGCAATATCAGACCCATAAATAATGAAGAGCCAATGGCTGAGGTACAAACGACTGCTGAAATCAATATCTTTGCTACAGGACAACAGCATACTGAGCAACCTGAATTCAATAATGAAGGAAAGGTTGACCAGAATGCTGAACAATGTCATGACATACGTCCTTTGCCTGCTAAATTAACTGATGACAAGACAATTGAACTCTCAGATCAATCACTCGAGTCTGAAAATGTTTGTCTCAAAAAGATCGTTGCCCAGTTTCAAAAATATTTTGGAAAACTCGAAGCACATTGTATCAATCTTGAACTACAATTACAAATGGAAAACAATGTTTTAAAATCAGGGCAACAAAGTCAATTTTTGAAAGAAAAAGGTAATGAAGCCAAGGTTAAAAATGACATCGATGTAATTGAAACAATAAACATCGAATTGGAACATAGTGTGGCTAAATTACTTGCAGAGAATGAGCAGTTACATAAGGAAAAAGAGCACTTGAAACAGACTTACAAAGATCTTTTTGATTCTATCAAAAGGACACGAGTTCAGACCAAAAACCAGAATGACTCTTTAATGGAACAACTGAACAAAAAGTCTAATGAAAATGCTGATGTACTAGCTCAGATTCAGAAAAAGGGGTTTGCAATTGCAGCATTAAAAAATGAGTTAAGGAAACTAACAGGAAATAGTGTGAATACTAAGTTTGCAAAGCCATCAATCTTGGGAAAACCGGTTGGACAACCACTCAAAAACCAATCCGTTGTTAGACAACCGACTGCGTTTAAGTCTGAAAGACCTAGAATTTCAAAACCACGGTTTGCCTCCCAAGTTGATGTGAACAACGACTTGTCAAAACCAGTCACTACACATCATTTGCCTAAGGGAAGAGAATCTGCCCCTGCAAAACCTCATCACATGATTGCACCAAGCTCATCTAGGTATAGCTCAAACGACATTGTTCATAATCACTACCTAGAGGAAGCTAAGAAAAAGACACATGAACACTCTAGGATCCCTAGAAATTTTTCTGACTCCAAACATTTTGTTTGCTCGACATGTCAGAAATGTGTCTTTAATGCCAATCATGACGCTTGTGTAATAAAATTCCTGAAAGAAGTCAACTCGCGTGCTAAGGTTCCATCCAATAAGACAACAAACAGAAACAAACCCGTAGAGCAAATAAGGGTTGCAACGAAACCAAAAAGACAGATCCCAAAAGGACATAGGTTTTCAATCAAAAAGACTACCACTGTGCATGAGAAAACAACAAGTCCTAGATCTTGTCTTAGGTGGCAACCAACGGGTAGAATTCTCAAGACTGTTTGTCTTAGATGGGTTCCAACAGGAAAGACATTCGCCTCTAGCACAACAAAGGTTGAAAGTGAACCCCCAAATGGTTCAAATGAAGATATCCCTAACCAATGTGAAAGCAAACAAGCTCTTAATGTCAGTGCAGGTACTCTCTTAAGTACAGGTACATCGTTCAATCCTACAGAGGAAGGACTCAGAGTTTGGTTGCAAAAAAGAAAGATATCTCAGAAAACAGGGCTTCAAGGAATTTTGATCTGATGATCGACAAATGGTGTCTGCTGAAAATAACACTTCAGGCCCCGTTCCTCAATGTCAAAGACGTTTGATCGCAGCAGTTCAAGCCTCGGTCGTCAATGTAAAATGGTGTCTGCTGAAAATAACACTTCAGGCCCCGTTCCACCAATTGTAGGTTCCGATTAGTACTTTCACTTCATAACCCGAACCACAGAATTAGAAACTAGAGAGGGAGAGAGAGATGATCGAAAATAGAGAGAGAGAGAAGAGAGAGAGATGAGAGAAAAAGATTTATTAGAAAAAAGATATTTTGAGAAATGAGAATTAGATATTTTCATATGGAAAATATCTATATATATATTCCTACGACGCGTAGGATATTTAACTAGGACACGGGCTCGGGTTTTGCTTGGGATTAAACCCAAAACATATACAATATTAGATTAACTATCGAGCCCG
>BQNB010074364.1:0-31818 GCA_026074375.1 Tanacetum coccineum | reverse complement strand
AACCCATGAAAATCGCAAATCTTTCATATGGGCTGTTAATGGAGCGCGTGTGGTTTACCAAAACATTAATAAGAGAACATAAGTGAGAGGTGATGTGGGACTCGCGATTCTCAAGCAGATTAGAGCCAGAGACCACACGGGTTTTTGCATGGTTAAATTCACCATCTTATTCACGATCTTCGGTATCATAACCAGTCATAAATAGTAGATGAGCATATCCGAGATTAACATGCCATTTATCAAAATCAACGAATCTCAAAAGAACTAGAAATTTCATAGAGAATGAAATTGACAAAGACATTGTCTACCTAAAATAAATTCGTGATGTGATTAAGGCAACCCTCTTCATAAACGAATCTAAAATATGGATCCTAGCCTTAATTTATAATTGGGTTATTAATTAAGGTATATTATAACTAAAACTGTTTTATCTTATAGATGTCTACTGAAAATGGTGTCAATCCTCCCGCTCCCAATCCCACACATAACTCAAACTTCTTATTACTCTCAGTTCTTGGGAGGGAAAGACTTACCGGTCCTAACTATATGGACTAGATGCGAAACCTTAGGTTCACCATTAGGTACGAGAACAAAGAGTATGTTCTTGACGAGCAAATTCCCACAATCGATGATGATTCAACCCAAAAAGAGATTGAAGCTCACCAAAAGCACTATGATGATGCAAACAAAGTGTCATGCATCATGGAATCTTCCATGAGCCCTGAACTACAAAAGACTTTTGAGAGCACCAGGGCTTATGAAATGAACCAACAGCTCAAAGAAATGTTTCAGGCAAAGGCAAGCAAGGAGCGCCTTGATGTTGTTAAATCCCCCATGGCTTGAAAACCAAAACCTGGAGCCTCTATTTGTGCTTTCGTCTTAGAGATGAAAGGGTACTTTGACAGATTGGAATCTCCGAACATGGTGTTCGATGCTGAGCTTTCTATCAACATAATCCTATCCGGTCTGCCAACTGATTACAATCAGTTTATGCTCTCGTATCAAATGAAAGGGAAAGAGACCTCGATAATGGAACTCCATAGCTTGTTGCGAACCGTTGAGCAAGGGATCAAGAAAATTGATGTGCTCATGACTTCAGCAACTCCTGTGTTGACTGTTGGTCACAATGCAAAGAAAAGAAAGACTTCTCATTCCAACTAGAAAGGAAAGGCCGCAAAAGGAAAGTCCGATCATAGGTCTAAGAGAAGGGTTGAATCTGAGATTGCACCTACAAGCGATCAAAAGGAAGCAGTGTGCTTCTACTGCAACACAGAGGGGCATTGGAAATGATCAAACTCCACAATACTACAAATTCGGATTCGTAGGTCCTGGATACAAGGTGTGGTACTTACATTTGCATTGTTTTGCAGGGTCTAAAGGAAAGTAAGAGGTTGAAGCATGGAGAGCTCAACTTAGTCATGGGAAACAGGAAAATCATGCATGTGACAAGGATTGGAAAGTACGAGCTCATGTTGAAGTCTTGAGTTAGGATAGATTTAAATAATTGTTGTTATTCGTCAGAAATGACAAGAAACATTATTTCATTTCATGTTTTGTTTAAGGATGGTTATAAATTTTCATTTGAAAATGAGAATGGAGATATTTTAGTTTATTCAAATGGTTGTTTTATATTTAAAACTTCTCCTTGAAAAGGCATATATGAAACTGTTGAATGTATTAGTCATAATGACAATGTGATTTTAAATGTTGGTTCGTCTAATGAGCTTGATAAATTAAAATTGCAGCATTCTCGTCTTGGGTACGTAAACAAGAAACGCATCGACAACTCCAAAAGGAAGGAGTGTCAGAATAATTCGACTTCAAATCGGATGATGTATGCGAGTCTTGCTTATTAGGCAAGATGACTAAATCACCATTCACAGGAACGTGTGAAAGAGGTGAAGGATTATTGGACTTAGTACACACAAATGTGTGTGGACCATTATGATCTGTCATAAAAGATAGAAAATGCTACTACGTTACGTTTACTGATGATTTCAATAGATATGGATATGTTTATCTGATTAAACATAAGTCAGATACCTTTGAAGTATTCAAGAGGTATCAAAACGAAGTAGAGAACCAACTGGACAGAAAGATAAAGGTACTCCGATCTGATAGGGGAGGAGAATACCTTAGTATCGAGTTTTTTGATCATCTTAAAAACTATGGTATAGTTTCACAGTTAACTCCTCCTAGAACACCACAACTAAATGGTGTTCTTGGAGAGGGAAATTAAACCTTGTTAGACATGCTTTGATGAAGGATGTATCGTCACAACACTTCAATAAGTTATGTGGTTGCGCATTAGAGACAGCCACCCATATCTTAAATCTTGTACCCACTAAGAAGGTCTCGAAGATACCTTTTGAGATGTGGAAGGGAAAACGTCCTTCTCTTGGGCACATCAAAATCTAGGGCTGTGAGGTTTGTGTTAGATGAGAAGCTTAGGACAAACTAGTCTTTTCGTCGGTTATCCAGAAGAGTCATTTAGATATTTGTTTTACAAACCCAAAGATGATGTGGTATTTGTAGCTCGAAGAGGAGTGTTCTTTGTGAGAGAAATGATATCTAAAGAGGACAATGGGAGTAAAATAGACCTTGAAGAAATTCAAGAGTTTGCCGATGAAGAACCTACAGTGAACACTGACACTCAACAAGAGGTGGTGACACTTGTTGAGCCTGACGATATACCCTTACCCATCGCTGAACACGTAGTTATGTAATTAAAGCCTCCTCAATTATACTATGGTTTCCATATTGAGAGAACAAGATTATGATGTACGCTAAGTGAATTAGATGAGCCTGCTAACTGCAAGGAAGCGATGGCAAGCCATGAGTCTGCTAAGTGGAAGGAAGCTATGAAAAGCGAGATTCAGTCTATGTATGACAACCAAGATTGGAATTTGGTTGACACTACACCTGGTCTTAAGATGGTGGGATGTAAGTGGATCTTCAAGAAGAAGACAGACATAGATGGGAAAGTACACACTTATAAAGCTAGGTTAGTTGTGAAGGGTTATACTCAAACCCAAGGTATTGATTATGAGGAAACCTTCTCACCATTGGCTAAAATAAAGTCAATTAGGATAATGTTTGCCATAGCTGCATTTCATGTTTATGAAATATGGCGGATGGATGTCAAGACTGCTTTCCTTAACGAAAAACTGACAAAGGATGTGTTTATGGCATAACCAGAAGGTTTTAAAAATGCAAAGTATCCTAAAAGAGTGTGCAAGCTTCAAAAGGCCATTTATAGACTTAAACAGGCTTCTCGTAGTTGGAATCTCTGCTTCCATGAGAAAGTTACATAGTTTGGATTTTCTAAAAGCGAAGATGAGTCTTGTATATATGTCAAAGTCGGTAGGAGTGTTGTAGTCTTTCTGGTATTATATGTGGATGATATACTACTCATAGGAAATGATATCCCAACGTTACAAAGTGTAAAAGGAGGGTTGGGGAAAATGTTTTGGCTATAAAAGATTTTGAGAGATGAGAATTATTCTTGGTATAAAGATTTACAGGATAGGACAAACGTCTTATAGGACTTAGTCAAGGACATGTACTTAGATAAAATTTTGATAAGATTCAACATGGAGAATTCTAAGAAAGGAATATCCACCACTTAGTCATGGCTTAAAGATTAGTAGAGGGATTCTATCGAAAGTGTGTAGAAACATAGACAAAACGAGTCGAGAGTCCCATTCTGCTTGGCTATAGGATCGATCTTGTATTGCCATGACGTGTAAAGGCCTGATGTCTCCTCTTAATTTAAGCTGTGTGAGAAATCTCGACATTAGCAGAATCCTGGCGAAGGTCATTGGACAACTGTAAAGAATATTCTTAAGTATTTAAGAAATACTAAAGACATGTTCTTAGTTTATGGTGGAGAAGAAGAACTCAAACGTGAATGGTTATGTAATGCAAGGGTGGCAAAAAGATAAAGATGATAGTCGTTCATAGTCTGTTGGATATCTTGATGAATTGGAAGCTGGTGCATGGAAAATGTTCAAAGCAAGTTACAATGGCAGAGCAATGCGACGTCTGAGTATATTGCAGCTTGTGAGGATTGAAAGATACTATAAAGTTTTTGTTAGTGTTGGTTTGAAATTGGAACATTATAAACCAATGATTGAAATAAAAATGGATTTGGTGATTAAATAATGAAGATTTGTTTATTTGCATGTGTGCTACCATTTACCATTGTTTATCATTGTGTCTCATTTTTGCATGTTTAGAATCCACTTCCTGAGTACTTAGTTTACTCAAACCTCCTCAGTCGTTCATACTATAGGATAGTATAGTATTGATTAGAACTGTTACGTGTGTTAGTTGATTGTCTTATAAAGATTAGAAATAGCATAGAGAATGTTGCAACACTTCATGTAGTACTTTTAATAGGAATTAAGTACAGGAGAAACTCGTACTTAGAGAGATTACTTCATGGATTAATATCACGAGTAATTCTAAGATGATAATATTTTCTATTCTTAAAATGGAGATACATCGATTTTCTAGTTATAAAGGATATGCTAGGTATGACATGATAAGTTGACTAGTACTTTGTATTCAATGTTTATTGTTCCCTTTTGCCAAATGGGAAAGCGTATCCATGGGTCCCTCGATGATTTATGTTGACTTAAAGAGTGCGAGCCTGGCAGGGACTAAATGGAGGTGTTCAATTCACGTAGTCCCATATAGTCAAATAATTAGAAATCGGGAAACATAATGTTGAACCTAGAGATTGATTAAAATCTATGTCTCAGGTTCATACGATATCAATAGAACAAAGGAATAGTTGATCACTTATCTAAGGGTTGTCTCTAAGATATTATTCAGAGTTCAGCAATTGCATTGGATGACACTCTCTACTTAGTTGATCAGGATAGATCTTAGAACCAATTATAGTTGATTGGACAGTGTGTACCAAGTGGGAGACTGTTGGATTTAGTGTCCAAGTTCATAACTAATTGGTAAGGCTGTCGTCAAAAGTAGAGTCCTTTTTGGGTTGCTCTTAGTGAACCGTTAAGAGAAATAATAAATGAGAGATAATATTAATTAGCATTAATATTATATGTATAATTAATTGGTTTTTAATTTATTAATAGTTGGTAAAAATAATTAGAGATATTATCAGAAGCATGGCAGAATAACGTACTATTACAAAAGTGATTAGTTGAACGGGTCAGAAAGACCCAAATGGGGCCCATGGGACGTTTTTGGGGTATCCCACATCGCCCCAAAGAGGCATCCCAACCCCCTCCCTCTCAATATAAATAGAGGGGCATGCCAAGGCTTTATTTGCTCATTCTCTCTTTCTCATTCCTACTCTTTGTAAGAGTCTTTAGTGTATCGGGACCCTAGAAGTTTGAATTCTTTTCTCTTTGGTTCGTGGGTGTGAGCTATTAGAGGTACTCTCGTTTGGGTACTTGCCTCCAAGTTCGACCAAGGTGGTCTGCGTGTGAGAAATTTGATTTTCTCAAAGGTTAGTATTTTTCTTATTTATTTATTTCTTTTAAGTTGCTTATATTATTAGGTTGAGATCCTTTAGGGTTTAATTCTCTTCTTCCCCTAGATTAATTGTTATTTCCGCTGCGTGTTAATCTAGTTATGGAATAGAAGACACATCAGTTAGGTCTCTGTCATTAGAGGCTAATGTCTTGGAGCCTGGGTTATCCTTAGGAGTCTAAAGAAGTATGAGAAATCCGATAGAACCAAGTAATTGGTCAGTTAAATAAGAGGACACTTAAGTCTAAGACAAAACAAGCTTAGGATTTTTATATGACATTTTCCAAAGTATTGCACGAGTCTAGTTGATGTTGTTCATGGTTGACATGCACCATAGGATATTGATTTGAGTGATCGAGGGGTCAAAATAAGGGTAGAAGTCTATAAGTCATTTCCATACCCTATTAGAGATATTTGTGCTCTTAAAGCTTATGTGCTTATGTGCTATGTACTAGGACTTATGTGAAAGGCATGCAAGTTAAGCAACATTGTTGTTTTAACGAGATAAGGGATAAATGTCAATACATTATTCAAACTATGGTTGACATATCTTGGATTCTACATGTCAAACCTATGTGCTATGAGCAAGAAATATGATCTACATCTTGTCAATATTGTGGTAATCATCGCCTCACATATTTAAATATGTGAAATCGACTTACTCACAACATTGCATGCTTTATTCCCCATGATAGACATGAAAGATCAAATAGACAAATTCATTGGCAAAATCACTTTGGATCGCAATAACCTTCTTTTTTTTTTATATACTTTTGTGTTAAAATATTGATTTGTGTACTTTTTCCATGTTATGTGTTGATTGATGCTTTCATGTGTTACTTAAGGTTAAGAAAAGAAAATAAGAGGAACTTTTATGCAAACATACAAACTACTCACATAGTTAAAGAGAATTCTCTTAAAATTGAATTCGGTGTGGTATTGCATAACGAACTAAAATACACAATTAATAAACATGATAATATAGTTATCTCATCCAAGAACCTATAGAATTAATTCACCCTACACTATGGAAGTAATATTATCTATGTTGACACAAACACATGATATAAGGTACTGATGATATATACTTAGCAACACTTTGCTAATTTAAATAAATGGTTATCTATGTAATATGTGTAGTAAAATATCCAAAATGGATTAAACATACACATTAAAGTAGGTTTGGTTAACATGAAACTACTCATCTGATATTCCTAAGTATTTTTGTCTGTAATGCAATGATAAAGTAACAATCTCAATAAAATCTAAAATGGTGATTAAGGATCTCTACACAACAAACTACAATTCATGCATGGCTAGACAAATCATGGTGCATGCATGCAAATTGTAGGAACTAGTTTGTGTAACTTAATCATCACTTCTCAACCAAATCCTAACTAAACCTCAAATAAACAACTCAAATCACCAAAGCATAATTGTCTTCTCAATAGAGTACTTATCTTACAAAAGGCATAACTACCTTAACCTTTAAGGAATCAAAAGTACTAAGTCTAATCACCCAAGAGCTACTTGTTAATCTTAAATCTTATACCTAACTCAATCTCTCATATTAAACAGGATGTCAATGTAAAGCACTTCATCATCATATCTACCACCACTATACAAGAATGGTGCTTCCAAACAACCAAGTTAGCTCTCCAAATAGTGTGTTTGACGATAAGGCTTTTGAAAACTCAAGCAATGACTCTGACTTCGATGCGGGATTTATTCCTCATGATAAAGAAGAAACGTGATAATGTGGTCATTACTCAAACTCCAAGTGAGGAAATAAGAGCTAGGAGTTATAACACAGGGATTCTCTCTCCTCTTATAAGAGGGATCGGGGAAGATAAGATTTGGGATAAGATAGGGAATCCCCTAAGCCCAAATCACATTGAGTGTGGCTATTCTACTTGTTGTGAAAATACAATAAATACGATCAACTCAATCAAAGACCTTAGAAGAAAACAAGGTGAAGGTCCTTGTTAAACTGAATGGATCTTTGCAGCCTATAAAGGATGATAGCCAAGATGTATAAATACAAATGACTATGTAGAAACAATGACCTATGAATAAAATATTTGTTATTGCGGTATCTTAACACAGGTACTTAAGAAAATGAAAAATGAATTAATAACTTTTAAAGTGTTCTTGAAGTTACAGATTGCTAAAAACTATGTTAACTATGTGTCTTTATTATCTTGTGTGTAGAACTCTAGATTCTCATCTATATCTAACTATGCCTAAGGTTCCTTTTTATATCAAGGATAACCTATAAAAGGCTTACATATCCTTTTTCTAAAAATATTCTCATAAATATCTTTTAATATCTTCTCAACAGGTATAACAACTTTCTACTAACGGTATCTTAAACTTACTAGCAGTACTAACTATTTTGTATTGTCAGGTACTAAGTATTAACTGCCAGTACATATCTATTTGTAACTGTCGGTACTAAGTTAAGAAATATTAATCCTAACAATCCTCCCTTAACTGATGTTAACCTATTTTAACTTCTTGTTTCTTCAATTTCTTTAAGCTTCTTTTCAATAAAAAGAGGATGTAACCAAACATTCTTTATCATTTCTTAATCTTGTACCATCCCTATCCTCTTTAGCCTGCATCCTTGTCTTTTCAGCAATTCGCAACATCTTTTCAGCTACTCAGCAACTATCATTTCACCTACAATCCCTCTCCTATCTAAAGTTGGCTTGTAGTTTTTGGCAATACTACCAGCCTTTAAGGATTTGATGTTCCGTTTACCAGTAGCCGTTTGCTCTGGGATAGATAACTCTTCATCTAAGAATATGGTGCTTAAGTACCATACAGTTTTTGGGTAAATTGTCAACCATCAAACGGATTTGATTGTCTTTACCAAAATCTATTTGTGTTTGGGACTAGCCAATGCATCATTGTCATACATGGTGCATGATAATCCATATAGTTTTAGCAAACTATCAGCTATCACCATGATTTTGGTGTGTAGTCTTTACCAAGAACTGGTTTTTGATCTTGGACCAGCCAACTCTTCACTACAGAAGCAAGGTGAGTTGAGAACCCTACAATTTTTGGTAAATTGTAAACCATAAACAGATTTGAGAAGTCTTTACCTCAAGCCGTTTGCTTGTGGACTAGCCAATTCTTATGCCTGTTAAGCATGGTGAATTGATAACCATTTGTTGTGTGGTGGTTAGTCATACACTCAATCCTCTGTCTTACTTCCATCTGTCTTTTTCTTTAGATTCTAATCAGCAAGTACCTTTTGAATAATAAAATGTTTATCAATTCCAATGCCATAAGTACTTCTTTTCACACTTCCAATTTTAGCTTTAGCATTTGCACCACTATTTCCTTTTTCAAAGGATACTTCTTCTCTATTAGCATGTGAATGACTAATCCTTCATCAGTCATCAAAGTGTGTACCCCTGAGGAACTATGTTAGCTTCAACTTGATTTACTTTCCATTCATGTTAGTGAGTTCTATAAATCTCTTGTTCATTCATGGACTTGAACGTCACTATCAAATCTCCCCAAAGAACTTTATCAAAACCTTCAGGAATCCTATCTTGATATATGTCCATCACTAGTTTTATATAGCATATAAGTCTTTTTATCAAACACTGAAAGCACTCTTATCAATGTGCTGAAGATCTCTTTTGACCATTACTTCTTGTTACCACATTCATATTAATCTCTTCTGATCTTTTAGATTCATCAAACTGTGGTTTGGTTCCAAGATTCTCAGTCTTCCAGTCAATTATTAGATACTTCTTGTCAAGTATTTCATAGTCTACTTCCTTGTCCTCATCTGGAGCTATTGTCAAGCACAATCTCAGCTCTTCATTCTCTTTCTCAGTGTCAGATGGGTCATCTTGAGAAGTATCTTGTTTGAATCTTCTTTTTCTTGACTTCATCTTTTTCCTTGTACCGTGCTTTCTCTTTCTTGTGCTCTCTTCTTCTTTATCCTCTTGCTTGACTTCTTCTTTAGATTCCTGCTTGATCTCTTCTCTTTTGGAGGAATATTTCTTATTCATTTTATTGATCAGACTATCATCTTCAACAGATCCAATAGCATTGAAATCTTCATCTGACCTTTTTATCTTCTCATACATTGCTTGTATGTCTTCAAACTTCTTACTCTTCAACTCAGAATGTTTGAAGTTCCCCACATGCTATTAAGTAGGTCATCATCTGATTTCTTAATTGATTCTTGGTTGGAGGTCTGTTTATTTTGCTCTAGATCTTTGTCTTAGCAAGGAATTTTCTCTGAAGCGCAATTGTATCATAAAGGAACTTTGCTCTCTCTTCTATTATGAACTGCTCTCTTTCTTGCTCTTGAAGCTTCCTCACAAGTTTCTGTCTGCCTCAATTCTTGCCTTTATATCATCAAAGTTTTTAATGAGAGCTTCATTTGTTGCTTTTTCTTCAGCAATCTTGTTTCTTTCTTCTTCTAGGCTTCACAATCGGTCTTGATTTTCCTAGCCAATTTCTTTCATCACTCTCAAGCTGTTTGGAATTTCTTCCTGCTTGAGGAATTTCTTCATCTTCACTCTCAGATTCATCTTTCTCTTCAATCTTTTTCTTCCCTTTGTCTTTTGGATCAATCTTTGGAAGAGGTTTTAATGTGAGAAGTGATCTTGTGGAAGTAGGCCTTGGTCTATCAATGTCTTCAACATCCTTCAACTCTACACCTTTCTCTTTTTCTTTAGAAGCAGCTTTGGCTTTACTCATGGTGAGGAGGAATGTGTAGCATTGTTTGTTCATTCATCACCAAATGTCATAGAAGGGGTGTTTGAGTGGAATGTTTGAGAAGCAAATTTCTTTCTTGATTGATCTTCAGTACCTTTCTTTACTCTTCCAGTACTTTCAAAGATCTCTTCAGAACCCCATTGGTTTCTTCTTAGTACCTTCAATTGTTCTTAAGTTAACTAACTTTGGATTCGTCAGTACTAACTTTTGGTCTGTCAGTACTAACTTTTGGTCTGTCAGTACTAACTTTTTCAAAGTCGGTACTAACTCCTTCCTTGACAGTACTAACTCCATCTTCAGTACTAAGTCTATCTTTATCAAAATCCTTGACCTCATCCACCATTTCTCTTATCCTCCCTTTACTTTGAGCATTTTTTGTTTCCATGTGATCAATTTTATCTTCAGGCAATACATCAAATAGAGGATCTCTTCTGAACTTCTGATTCTCCTTTTGCTTTCTTCCTCCCTTGTTTGGATACATTCTTTTTGTGCACCCTTTGTTTCTTGGAGAAGCTTTTCTTTGGGAATCTTTGTTGCAATGAGATAATCTTCAGATATTCTTTATGATGTTTGATGACAGGTTTAGCTTGCTTCTTGAGCTTTTTGATCTTAGCCTTCAAGAGTTTAATTTCCTTTGCTTGATCTGAAACCTATTGACATAAAGAGATACAAAGATCATAGACATTTTAGAGAGTCATGTCATCCTCATTCCCTAAATGGGATGTATCATTGGATGAATGATCTCCAAGATTCTCACCAGTAGGTTCTGGGATTGAATCAGGAATAATAGGAGTAGGTGAAGGTCTGGGTGATGGTTTTGGAGAAGGACTTGGGGAAGGGTCAGGTTGTTGCTCAAAAGGTACCTCACTTGGTTGAGCAGAAGATGAGTCAGGCAGTTACTCATTTGGGACTTCACCAGTGGGAGCAGGAGAGGGGGATGGTTGTTCAACAGATAGTCTCTCTGAGGAAGCACCCTCATACTGAGTTGGTTGGACCAACATAGTATCAAACAAAGGTGGTACATGCCTGAAAATGTTTGCCCTTTTAATCATAAAAGAAAAAAACTTTATACTAGTTAAAATCTATTTACAGAAAGTGATCTATAGGTACAAATATATTAGCTAATTGTATACCTAAAATTAATATAGAAATTAAAACGAAGGATACATTCAAACTTCTTATTAGCCTCTAAGATGCTCTAAGTTACCATCATAAAATGTAATTTGGAAAAATTATACTTTTGATTAGTTGTTAAACAAATTACAGCTATGGCAATATTTGTAGGAATTTGATCCAAGAAGGTACTTTTGAACTTAAACAATGATTAATTGTGTGAAATAAAAACCTCCATTGGGGGTGAAAACAAAGCTTTATTAAATGTTAACACAGTTAAATCCCTTCATATCCCATAAGATGAATAGCATCAAAGATAGCTTGATTGGTAATGAGGTCTTATCCATCAGCATCATCAAAATAAGATCAGTTCGGATTGATGCCTCAGAGATAGACACACTCTTGCCAGCTATTTTGGCAGTTATGTGCCTAACATTGTTGATTGTTTTGGACTTGGCAGACGTCCAAAATTGTTCAACGAATGTGGTCGAAACAACAGGACTTACAGTGAGCGCATGATAAATTAACTTCTCCAAAGATAAATCTATGACTTCATGTAAACTCAAACTTTCCCTTCAGTCTTTTTCAAGTATCGATCTTTTTGTGTTTTTTAGGACAGGACTCCAAGAGCAGCCATGGTTGCTTAGACAGAGATGAGATCGTCGGTAAGAGTGATTAGGGCTTGTAAGCTAGGAATGTCAGGTTAGAGAGAATTGCTTGTCGTAATGTGTTGCGATTGAGATGGGTCTTATAGGTTTAGGGACCTATTTTTAAAGAAAAACGTTCCAATTTACACTTTGTACCTTGGCGGTATTTTTCTCCACGTCTCTTTAGCGGTACAACTTTTGCCGTCACAAACTTTTGCCTAGCTAGGAGAGTTTATGCAAATAAATCGGTTTAAAACCGGTTTTCGGTTTCATTAGAAAACGGTTTTAAAAAAACCTGGTTTTGTTTTTCTAGATAACGGTTTCGGTTTTTTCGGTTTTTTTTCGGAAATGGTTTTTTTCGGTTATAAATGTTCGAATGGGTTTTTTCGGTTATAAAATTTTCGGATCGGTTTTTACCGGTTCGGTTTTTTTTTTTCGGTTATAAATGTTCAGAATCGGTCTTTTACCGGTTCGGTTTTTTTGGAATTTTAAACTTTCGAACATTTATTTAATAAAACTTGTTAATTATCAAAATTTAATTTAACAATACACCGGAACATACTAAACAAATTCAATCATAACTTTTTATTTGCACGGAAACATACTAAAAAATAAACCATAACTTTTATTTAAACAATACAATTTATACAAACTATAAAATATTTAAATACTAAATACATTTCGAGTTTCGGCATGGCCATCACCCGAAAAACATATTAGTTGTACTCAAGTAGTCCAAAAAGAAATTTTTTTTAAAAACTATTAGTGTTCGGTTATTATTAGTGTACTCAATTAGTGTTTTTTTTTAAACTTTTTTTTAAAAACTATTAGTGTTTTTTTAAAAACATATTAGTGTACTCAAGTAGTTAAAACCGGAGTTTTTTTAAAAAAACTATTAACGGTTATAAAAAAAAAAATATTTAAAAAAAAATTTTTAAAAAAAAAAAACCGGTAAAAAAACGGTATTGATTAAAAAACCGAATAAACGGTCTAACTGACCTCCATGATTCCCACCAGAAACCTCTGGAATGGAATCAGGAATATGAGGAGTAGGTGAAGGTCTATGTGATTGGTCAGACTGAGGCTCAACATTTGCTTTACTTGGGTGAGGAGGAGAGGGTGTAGGTTGTGGTTCAGATGGTCTCTCTAAAGTAGCACCCTCATCCTCGGTAGATTGTACCAACATAGAAGCAAATAAAGGTGTGACTTTCCCCGAAAAATGTTTACCCTTTTTAACCATAAAGGAGAAAACTTTACTTGTCAAAGCATTTACAGGAAAATGATCTAAAGGTACTGGTACATTCACTATCCCATCAGCATCATCAAAAAGAAGGTCACTTCTTATTGGTGCTTCAGAGATAGACACAGGCTTGCCAGCTACTTTGGCAGTTTTGTACCTTACATTGTTGATTATTTTGGATTTAGCAGACATCTAAAATTGTTCAACAAATGTAGTAGAGACCACTGGACCTATAGTGAGAGCATGATGAATGGAGCTTCGCGCAAGAAAATCAATAACCTCATGAAACTTTGCATTCCCTTCAGTCTTCTCTAAATAAGCGACCATATTGTGCTTAGGGCACGATTCAAGAACAGCCATTGTGGTTGAATTAGTAATCGTCGGTGAGAGAGAGATTAGGGCTTGTATGGAAGAAAGTATTTGAGAGTGATTACGTAAGTGAACTGTGCAATTGAGATGGGTTTATATAGGTTTAGCAAACCTAAAATCAATGAAACCGTTTCAATTTACACTTTGTACCCTTGGCGGTATTTTCTTCAACGTCTCTATAGCGGTACTATCTTTGCCCAATGGTACTAACTTTGCACTATCGGTACTAACTTATGCCAATCAAAAAATGAACAAGTTTGGCAAAAACAATACTTCAATACCGTCTTTATCTCTTCCCAATGACTCTTGAAAACCCAATTAACTTCTTGAAATTCGTCACTGATGGTTAAAAATGCTTCTGCACACTGAACACTTCATACAAACTATACAACAAATCATATTGCCTCCCCTTAACTAATGCAGCTTATGGATTGATCATCCCAATAGTAACAACCAAGAACTGGAACCTACTATCATCAGTGTAGATTTTAAGTACTTGTATAAGTTTCTTCTCATAAGCATCCCTTATGAAGTGATGCCGAATGGCAATATGCTTTGTTTTGGAGTGATATATTAGATTCTTGACAATGCATATTGTACTTTCATTATCAATGTAGATCTTTATGTTCATGAAATTGAACATATAGTCTAACATTTGATTTTGAATCTATAAAACTTGCCCACAGCAATTTGCAGCAGCAACATATTCTGCCTCTGTAGTAAAAGTAGCCACAATTGTCTACTTTTTACATTGCCAAGAAATAAGTCTCCTGCCAAGAAATTGACAACCTCCTGTTGTGGATTTCCTGTCAAGATTTGCTCTAGCATAATCACTATACTATCTGATAGGCTTCTAGTCAAATGAGACAATTCAAGGATACCAAAGGCCCAGTTTGGGTTTGCCCTTTAGATACCTAAAAATTCTCTTGACAACACTTAGATGAGAGGTCTTTGGAGTGACCTGAAACCTAGAACAAGCACAGACTGCAAACATAATATCAGGCCTAGAAGCAGTCAAGTACATTAAAGAACCAATCATGGATCTATAAAGATGTACATCCACATCACTGGCTTCCTCATCCTTGACTAGAGGCTTCTGGGTCTCAATTGGTGTACTAGCAGTCTTAACATTGACAAAGTCAAACTTCTTCAGGATTTCTGCAACATATTTATCTACTTATATAAGATACCATCTGCTTTCGTTTTGACTTGTAATCCAATAAAGAAAGTGAGCTCCTCCCCATAGAACTTCATCTGAAATCCTACACTCATTAATGCCTCAAATTCATCACACCAAGATTTCTTGGTAGAACCAAAGATGATATCATCCACATAAACATGTACTAATATGATATCATGTTTGTCCTTCTTAAGGAAAAGAGTCTTGTCAATAGTTCCTCTTCTGTATTCATTCTTCAACAAGAAAGTAGATAAAATAGCATACCAGGGCTCTATGACTTGGTGTAACCATAGATACTTTCACCACTTGGTAGACTCTTCTTAGGATATTTAGGATCTAGAAAACCTGGTGTTGAGACACAAATACCTCCTCATCAATTTTTTCGCATAAAGGAAGGCACTTTCACATCCATTTGATAGACTATCAAGCCCCTGTAAGAGGAAAAGGCTAAAAAGAACCTAATGGCTCAATCATGACCACATGATCAAAACCTAATCATAATCTATCCCTTCCTTTTCTTGTCCCCCTAATGTCCCAGAGCAACTGAAACGCTTTATTTCTGACCACAACTCCTCTCTCATCCTTCTTATTTCTATAAACCCATTTTGTTCCAATTGCCTTCTTCCCATAAGGCAAATCTACAAGAATCCAAACTTTCTGAATCTTGAACTGCAGCAATTCTTCCTGCATAGGCATCAACCAACTTCATTTTCCAAGTGCTTCAGATATCTCTTGGGTTTATTTGAGTACAAGAAACAAGTAAATAAACACTGCTGTTGGTCCTTAATGATTATTTTCCTCCTTTGCTTTTGAACATAACAATACGAGGATGGGCTCCAGAACTTTTAGGTCTAGGTACTTCTTGTTTGAACAGCTGATGTGGATCACCAAGAATTAATGATGAAGGATGAATAGAGTTAACCTGATGTGGGAATAGACTAACCATTCACAACAGTTTCTAAATTTGTGAAGTCAGCCACTGCACCCTCATCATCATAAGATGAATTGGTAAAAATACCATCAGTAGGATTTTGATAAATGTCCTCAAGTGCAGGTATTTCTGAATCATCTTGTTCAGGATTGGTTGGATCAGTGAAGGATAGTCCACTATAAGGACTGGCAGTACTAACTGGTGTGCTAACATTATTAACTAGGTTAGTACTGCTAGCTTTAGCAGCTCCTACTTATATAAGCAAATTCTCAGTTTTTTGAGTCAAAACTCTTCCTGAGAGCTTCATGCTGCATTATAGCATCCATTTCTTTCTCATTAAGTCTTTTAAGTTCATGCCAAAAAGACTTGATTCTTCCTAATCTACTGCTTCTCATTGTCTTTAAATCAGGATGTTTGTTAGGTGCTTCACCTGCATCCTTTGCTGTTGATCTCTTGACTATTGAAGAATAAGAAGACCATATAGGCAGTACAAAGTAATCTTGAGCAGATTCATCCTCTTTTTCAGAATCACCTGCATCAATATTATCTTATGTACCCGAATTGTGAGTAGCTTCTTGTGGACCTGCATGTTTGTTAGCTTGATTCTCTGATCTCACAGGTTGATAATTCATTGAATCGGTTAAATAATCAAGATCAAACAGCCAAGTTGGTCCTTTTCTTGCAACATTTGGTTTATTTTCTAAAAAGGTTATGTGCAGGTTTTCCTCAACTCTCTTGGTTTCTAAATTGTATACCCTAAAAGCCTTGCTTTATAGAGAATACCCAACTAAAAACCCTTCATCTGATTTCCCATCAAACTTGCCCAGATGGTCAATGGTATTCAAGATGGTCACATGGCACCCAAAAGGTCTTATGTAGCTTATGATTGGTATTTTACCAGTTACAAGTTCATAAGGTGTCTTATTATGAGGCTTGGTCACTAATACCCTATTAAGAACATAACAAGCAGTACTAACTGCTTCAGCCCAAAAAGTGTTAGGTAAAAATGAATCTGCTAGCATAGTCCTAGCAGCCTCAATAAGGGTCCTGTTCTTTCTTTCAGCAACTCCATTTTGTTGTGGAGTTCTGGCATTACTGTATTCCCTCTTGATCCCTTTTGACCCACATAATTCAATAAAATCCCTGTTCTTAAATTCTGTACCATTATCACATCTAATTGTTTTAACCTTTTGATTTAATTGGTTCTCTATTTGTCTTATAAAGTCCTTAAGGATTCCACTAGTTTCATCCTTAGTTCTTAAGAAGAACACCCAACTAAACCTGCTAAAATCATCAGTGATAACCAGGCAATAAGTCTTATGGTTTAAGCTCCTTACAGATGTAGGTCCAAACAAATCCATATGAAGAAGCTGTAAGGAGTGACTAATAGAGCTCACTGATTTGGCCTTACAGGAGGCCTTGTGTTGCTTTCCTTTCTGACAAGCAACACAAGTGTGGTCATTTTGAAAAATCTTTGAAGGTAAACCTCTTACAAGGTTTCCCTTTACAAGTTTATTTAAGTTTTTAAAGTTAACATGACCCAACCTCCTATGCCATTTGTTAGATTCATCAATTGTGGCATTTGCAATTAAACAAGCTAAACCTCCTGAAGGAACAATGTTCTCTAAATTGAAACTGTACATATTGTTTTGTCTAGGGATTCTAAGTAATACTTGATTTTCATCAGGTAACTTAAATTCAGGAGACAAAACAAGACATTCAGAGTCAGTAAACAGAACCTTGTTCTTTTTGTCACACATTTGTGACACAGAAAAGAGATTGAAATGCTGAAGTTCTTTCACAAAGCACACATCCTCAAAATCTAACTTTCCTGTTTTTATTTTACCTTTACCAGTTATGTAACCTTTACTTCCTCCAAAAGCAACAGGGCCACCATTAAAGTCTTGATATTCAGCAAGGTAGGCCTTGTTTCCAGTCATGTGCCTGGAACATCCACTATCAACAATTCCTTTATTCTTTAAAGCTCTATGTGGATAATCCTGCACATCAAATAAAAGAGATTAGATTCTCTTAGGGACCCAAGCCTGTTTGGGCTTGAGTCTGCCTAGTGGATCTTTGAAAGTGAAACAATTTCTAAGACTGGATCCACCATTGTATTTGGAGACATTGTGCCAGTTGTGTCTTTGTGGTCTCCAATTACAACCTGCTGAGGGCTTAACAGCAGTTTCCCTTTTTCCCCCAACAGCACTAACTGCATTTACCTTAGCAGTATTAACTTTTTGTTTTGAAAAATTTGTTCTAAGTGCTGTTGTTTTATTCAATGACTTTCTAAAAGGTGAAACAGATTTACGAAAATCACCCTTTGGTCTAGCATTATTCACAATAGGCTTAACAGTATTAACTTTCATAGCAGCATTAGTTGGTACTGCCTGTCTGTTAAAATTATGTCTAGCAGTACTAACATTATTAGTACCGCTAGCTCTAGCAGTATTAACTAGAATTTTGCCAGTTCTAGTTAGTACTGCTGTAGGAACAAATTGGTTTTTATGATTCACTCTTTGCACATTGTTCCAAATTGTCCTAATCTCCCTTTGACTAGACTTCTTCCTCATCCTATTGTTTAACTCAGCTTGTTTAGCCATCCTTTTTTCATGGAAATCACAATCTCTAATAAGATGACTAAGACTTCCACATACAAAACATGCTTTTATAGTAAACCCATATCCCAACCCTTTGCTATGTGTGAATCGATTCTTAATAGTTTCCCTAGGAGTTTTTACTTGCTTATTAGCAAAACTAGGTGTTTCCTGTTCTTCTGTTGGTAGAGACACATGCTCATCTTTACTATTCTTGATTCTTATCCTCATTTGATGGAGCATCAGATCCAAACATTTTAGGTTTGACTTACTACTTTGGGTTCATTGACAGCTGGTTCAGGCAAAGATTCATGTGTTTTATCACTACATTTGTGTACACAAGTCTCTATAGTCACTGGTTTGGGTTTCAGATTCACTAGCTTGAGACTGTTTTGGACCATATGTAATTTGTGAGTAATCTATTTCTATATCAGGTCCAGTGGATATAATTCCTCTGTCATGGGTGGGGGAACAGCATGCATTCCTTCTGTTGTAACAAACCTATCATACAAAGGCTGATTTTCTAAATCACTTTCCTTATTCATAAAATACATTTGTACATACTTCATTGTTTCATAAATCAAAGAATCCATCATATCTGTGATCCACATACCCAAGCCCAAATTTATCATTAGCACTCATCTGAGTATTTAGCAGTTTACCAAGATTTTTAGAAGAGTTTGTGCCATTTTTTTACTTTAGCTTTTAAATTTCTTTTCTTTTTCAGCTTATGCCAATCTGTTTTTCTTATGGTATGTGAGGAAACAGTTTTATCTTCTAAGTCTATTTTTCCATACACCTTTATATTTTCCTCCATACCAAAGTTAACTGGTTGATGAGCAACTAATTGTGTTTCAACTTTCTTTAAAGCTTGGAGTATATGTCAGTATTTCTATGTTTGCATCATAAGTTGTGCTCTTTGTATCATCATACAGTTTTTATGTTTAGCATATGACTCTTTACTGTCTTTTGAACAAGAAGTTACATCTGTGGCTGAGGCTTGAACTGTTGCAAAGACATCAAAGCATAATACTTCATCTTCTTATGAGTGACTGGTTCATTCAACACCTTCTCCATCAGATAGTCACCAAAGCTTTTGTGTCCTCTACTTCCAGATCTTCTTCATCCTTATTTCCAGAGTTCCAAGAAATCTCCTCTACTATCTTGATTTCTTTGGTTCTGCATTCATAGCAAAATGCCTGTATTGTGACAACTATAGCACTCGACTTTGTTTGTCAAAACCAACCGTTTTCCCTTGGCATCAAATTGTAGCTTGTCTAACTGTCTTTTGGTAGAACTTTTTTCCTTCTCATGGAAATATGGCCACCTTCCAATTTCAGTCATTTCTTCTAGTCAAATTCATCAAGCTGTTCCAGATCTTCATGATCCAATTGAGGGCAACTGGATTGATTTGCAAGTAAGGAGTATGATGAAGTTTGTTCATATTGTGAGTTATGACCAGAAGGATTTGACACACCATAAGCGGTACTAACATCATTAGTACTGCTAGTGTTCTCAGAGACAAATGCCACATTTGCGTGTAAAGGATATGCAGGTAGAGCTTTAACATCATTCTTCAAAGACTCTAAGATTATTATACAGTATCAATCAAAGCTGTGAATGTCTACTCCTGGCTTTGGTCCTCTGATTAAGGAAACTGAGACCAAGCAGGAAAATAGAGATCTAAGAATTCTTAATTTTGCATCCTAAGTGGAAGACACCTGCACCATGAATCTATAGTTGACTCAGAAGACTCTAAAACCTGTCATAGCCTTTATGTAGCCCTTCTGAGTTTGATACAGAGAAGCCTTTAAACTGTTGCTTCATAATATACTTCTACATCTTCTTTGATTCATCATTTCCATAAAATCTAGATTTAATAGCTTCCCACATCTCTTTAGCATCAGTTATTTTATGAAATTTAGCAAGATGATCTTCTGGTAAAGCCATAAGCAAAGTTGTCCTTGCTTTTCTTTCTCTTTCTCTAGCTAAGATCTCTTATGCAGTCCTTGGAGGCAGAACCTTGATTTGACCTTATGTATCTGTAGTGATTGATACAAGACCTTTTCCATTTTGTATAACTTCCCAGATAGGATAGTCTGTATGGGCTAAATAATGTTCCATTTTCATAGCCCATATGTTATATTCTCCCTTCTTGAGAATAGGAAGTTTGATGGTTGAAACAATTTAAGGAGTTTGTTGTGTTGGTGTTTGTGATGGTGGTGGTGGTGGTGGTGGTGGTGGAATATCATCTTGTGATCCAGACATTGAATTGCTTTGTAAGATAAGGGTTTATAGCTTGTTTTTGTTCTTCTTACTTAAAGTTTATCTCTCAGGCTCATAATTACCACTTGTGTAGTCCAAACTAACACAGATCTTTGCAGCCTGCTAAGGATTGATAGCCAATTGTTAAATACAGATGGACTATAGAGAAACACTGACTATGAATACTTATTGTATATGCGGAATCTACACAATAGTATTAAGAAGAATAATGAATACTAAACTTTGATTTCTATTAATCTGCTTTAAGTGATTACAGATTACTAACTATGAGATATGATTGTATGAGATGAGATCTGTGTGTTATCAATGTGTGTCATCTCTCTAATGTTGTAGGGTTCCTTTTATAGACCAAGGATAAACCCTAAATAGACTTACAAATATGTGTTAAAAGGATTATAATATCTTTTCATACAATATCTCATAAATATCTCTTAAAGGTTTTACTAACTATTGTATACTAACGGTTAATTAACTATCTGAATAGTTCTTAACATTTTCTACTTTTAGTACTAACTTAACTAGTGGTAATAAGTATTATAAATAACGGTACTAGTTAGGACTACACCCTATTCCCAAAAAGGTTTCATAACCTACTTTCTTTTCGATCAGAGAGGAGCCTATCATGATACAGTATAGGTCATCCCAGGTTGATTTAGCTATTAAGCAGTTTATGATAGAATTCATTTGGTCATCTGGAAGGACAAACATGATGAGACTTTTGAGTCGTTGATCTAAGTTAGCATCCTTTCTCTCATCTCCAGTCCATTGTCCTTCTGGATTCCTTTGACCAGCTGTCATAGGGATAAAAGGACCATTTTTGATGATATTTTTAAATTGAGGTTCAATACCAAGGATGTGGCACATGAACCTCTTTTTCTAGTTGGTGAAGTTTTCCACCTCTAGTACAAGAGTGGCATTTAACTGGCCACCCCTGTATACAAAAGTCTGTGGTACTTCTACTGCTGCCATTTAAGATGTATCTTAATTTTAAAATCTTTGAGCCTTTTTATATATCCTTTTAGAGGGATTTTATAAACCAGAAGGCTCTGATACCACTTGTTGGTCCCTTGGAATCTGATACAAGGTTTATCAAGTTAAACTAATCACATTCCATGGCAACGAAGTAAGTTTTAAACAAATATATATGAAGAATATAAAGAACAAGTTTAAAACACACATAATTACTTTTCAACGTATAGGTTCTCATTAGAATCAAGTAAAAAATCTATGACACACCTTGCTTGCGGAATAGCAGCGGTGGTGAATGAAATTTGGGTGTTTCTCCTTCGAAAATTATTCTTATCCAAAGTTATGAGATTAGGAAAAACACAAACTATTCGACTAGAACTGAAGCTTCAGTAGTTTCTATTCAGTTTGTTTGAGAGATAAATGAACTCTTCAATGTGTTTCACATTAATTGGAAGAGATAACATTTACTCCGGGAATCCCTTTCCTTTTATAGACAAAGGGATTAGGGTTTACAAGTTAACCTAGTACGCGTGCCATGCATCCAATGGGTGGTTGAGATACCATTTAATGCAGACGTGCTCTAAAGTACCATGTACAGTCCTTTGAGGAAAGTTGTCTATGTTTTGTTACATTCTTATACCAACTTTAGAAGGACCTTTTCCTAAGGAGATTGCTTTATTTCTTTTGACATAAAGCAATCTTTTTCACGCCTTGTACAACCACTTAGAGTGAAACATACGTTTCGAACTTGTGCGGTTATTGGAGATAGACAACGTTCAGCTTGGAATTGTCAACCAAGCTGAACTGAATCTCTTTCCAAAGGCCTTCTTTGGTTTCTGTACCGCTGCATAAACTGAAGTGAAGATACTTTCCAATCTTTAAAGGACCTGAAGAGCTGACGCTGAAGAGACTTCAGCGACTCAAACTGAAAGACTTCAGCTTGAGTAACACTTAGAGGATTTTATGTTTAAATCTACTAAAAGACTGAAGGGCTCAGGAACTGAACCCAACACATAATCTATGATTAAGCAACAATTAGCATAATCACTAATCACCTTGATGCAAACAAGCTAAGTGCTTTGCATCTCAAGTAAATCACTTCCCTAAAAGGTAAAAGATGCATTTACGCAAAGTGGCCTTTGACTTTGTTTGACCAATAAGGGAGTAAACCTGTTACGTGATTAGAGAAGACATGCACACGGATTATGGTCATATGAATGTTTTAGTTTGATGGTATATTGAAAGTATTAATGTCATAGGTTTGAGAAAAGTGTTTTGGACTTGGCTAGAGGCATTTAGTAAAGAGTTTGAGTTGGTGTTTTTCAAAAACAGGAGGGCTTGTTTTTTTTTGCATCTCTTTAAACCCAAACCTCATTGTGAGTTTACCTAATAGCTCAATTATCATATACATAGATGTAGTGAATGATCCACATTTGTCGGGTAAGAAGAAAGCTGATTTTCAAAAATCAAGCCATTTCAAACAAAAGTCTGGCGCGCTGACGCGTCCGCAGCCACAACCTAGTTAGGTTCAGCTTGGTTTTTGGCTATCGTTTGTGATTTTATGTGTCTCGAACATTTATTTGTCATCGTTAGAACATAAGAGAGACTTAGTCAATGTTGCACCAAAACACCCAACTTAGAAGCTACATTTTTTCCCACAGTTCCAGTAAAAGAACACAACTTTCAGGGGAGAAATCAAGGAGAAGGAAATAGTTATAGGTATTGGGTAAAATTGGTGATCGATATTAGGTTTGCTTGTGAGCAATATTTGTATCCAAACAACCAAGGTGTACGATTACCTTTACTCTCTATTTACTTACTATGTTTGGTTGGATGATGTTGTTATAATAAAGAGGTGTTTGGTTATGATTGGTTCCATTGCAATTTCATGTTTTTGTTAAGATCCTTTTGCGCAGGAATTTTGTTATGTTTGTTCATCTTGTTTGAGTGTGTATGCTAGTTGGAATAGGTCGAAAAAATCAACTAGTCTATACCCATTTGCAAGTGTTTGTCTATGAATAATTGTTCTTTGTTAGAGATATCCGCTTAGATAATTTGATAAACAACTAAACTCACTTATGATTGCTAGCATTGATATTTAACAAGAGTAGCCTAGTCTTTGTGTTTACGTAAGTCTTGAATTGGTTGGTTTACGCATTATGCATGATTTATAGGAAAAACAATTTTGACGAAAATTACATGATTGAGAAACCTAGTCTTTGTGTTTATAACCAAATTCATCATAATCATTATAAACTTACGAATAAGTTATACTACTTCCGTTCTAAAATTATTTTTCATTTTTTCTTTTTGATTTGTCTTAAAATAATTGTCCACTTCTAAAAATAATAGTTGAATTTGATTAAAAACAGAAAAGAAAACACTAATTAATTATCAAAGGGTAATACTATTTTTTTCTTTCGTAGAAACCAAATCAGTAATTAATGCATTTTTTTAAACTGTGTATTTCTTGTTCGTGGATAATATAATTTTAGAATTTACAATAATAACAAAATTGCCCTTTTCCTAATTTACTTGAAAAAAATTTGTTATTTGAGCCTTTATACTTTGATATCAAGAACAACAAGCCCTTACGGACCTGGTTTTACCAACATTTTACTACACTTGAAATAGTATACTTTTCAGTGCGTTTTAGTTTAAAAATCAGTAATTCTAGTTATTTAAAATTAAAGTTTTTAAAAGGGGAAAAGCAATAAAATACCTACTGACTTTCAAATTCGTCCCGACTTGACACACGTACTATTTTTCGTCCTACCTACACCAACGTACTTTCAAATATTGTTCCAATATCACCCATATGAGTTATGACCATAATATTGTTGGTGATTTTAGTGTCCTCAAGCATTTTATGTAATAGTGATTTACCCGAGACCAAAGGGATTAAGTTAAGCTATAATACGAGTTAGGTGGTGCGGAGTGCACACTCGTATAAGTTTATTTAATCATAAGACAAAGATTGGTGATACGAACATTAACGACATCTTAAAGAGTCTCTAAACCATTTAGGAATGTCACTAAAGGTTGTGCCTTGTGACATAATTAAATGGTTGCGTAGATGAGAAGTTGGTTTTGACTATTCTCAAGGGTCATCATGACTTTTCATTATAAGATACAACTTCTCATGCCAACCGTCACTTGGTTTTCTTTATAAAAACTGATTTTGTTCTTGTAATATAAGGACATGAAAATAATATTCTTATATGAATATATCAAAACTACACATACAATCTTCTTCATGTTTTTGCTCTAATTCTTGTGCCTAGAACTAGAGTGTATTCTTGTCTTATCCCTATATGAATTTCGTGTAACCCAAGGCACCAAATCGGGTCGAAATATTGTATCAGGAAAGTGGACTTTTACACGATTCAAGAATTTATCTGGCAATCTTTGATTATCAAGACCCCGGATACTAACAAACTGATACAATACTTTCAAAGTGATAATCATGGTCTCGTGTATTTGTTCTGGATAAAATAATGGGTAGAATCTTCTGTATGATAAAAGACCTTTTGGGTGTCTGTAGCCAAAGGAACGCAACTACTTTTATAGATCAAATATTGACAAAGGCAATCTGAAGGAGGAATCAGAGATGTTATTGTGATACTTGTAAAGACACTGGTCAAGTTGAAATCATTGGTAAAATCAACAAACATCGTTGATCATTTCAGTTGCAAGGAAATATGGAATGATATTTGTGACATGCATGAGATTGAAACTTACGGTACACCATCCTAATCCTTTTTTAAATTATATTGATCATGATATGCATGGAAATATAGAATGATAACATGGTTATATATAGTTGTCTTTTTGCATGATCATAAAACTCTTTACATGATCGGAAATTATAAAACTAATTAGTGGTTAGTCGGTTATTTTCCCATAAAACATTAAGCATCAATTAATATGTGTCTTGGGGCTTGGCAATTTATTTGATTTATTACTGAAATACATGAGAAACTGTAAATATAAATCCACAAAGTCTTATATACGACATAGAAATAACCAAGATTTCTGGGATTTATTGTTTTGGATTTTCGGAATTCGCTGAATTTATATTGGTACCGTAAATTAAAAACAACTGATCATTTTAGCGGATTCCGTAAAATATCTTTGGTTTTTCCGGGCGGGCCAAAAAAAAAAAAAAAAAGCAATTTCTAGAAAAATGTTTTCTTGTGTATACCATTTACTTGTGAATGTAAGTTTTGTTTTCTAATAAAAAGTCTCTGTTTCACAAGTGTGTAATTCCATTGTAGTGTCAAACCACAATTATGTGGTGGGTTTTAAGGAATTTAATTGAAGGTTGTGGATTGTACAGTTCATGAAAACCTATTAGGTTTTCTTTGTATGTGCATGTCATAATTTCATACTTGAAACATGAGTGTAAATCTAATTGGATTACTATCATAAGTTGGAAATTTAATACTATGTTTAGTATTTGCAAGAGATATTGAAATTGTGTTAGTGTCATATGTTTATGTGATTCAATTTATTTGGATAAGTAGATAAGGCTGTATGTAAGGATTTTAACTAAAACAAATGATAAAATACATGAAATTGTTTTGGCGGCAAGTAGAGTTTTGATACATGAAAGTAACATCAGTTAAATGTCTATCATTGTTATGTCTCTTTGGTAAATGTTAATTATATGGGCTTAATTTTCCATTCATATTATGTATGCCAATTTGTAAATTGCTACTGTGTTTACGAGGCATATAACAACATAACGTATATAAATGGGAGCATTTTAAATGCTATGAGCCTTAATTGGATTCATTAAACCCTGCTGATTAAATTAATCGAGATCCAAAAGTTATGCACTTGGATTGTCGATGAAGGTGTAATATTCTTTCTAAGTGAAGAATGGATTTTCTTTTCTGCGAATCAAAAATTACCATGTCAGCGGTAATGGTCTGATTTTTTTTATAACTTCGGATGGGGAGTTGGTAATTTGATTGATGACATCATGTAGTGCAATTCTTAACGACATGTATTCATAATACATGGTTTTGAAATAAAAGTTATGTAACTACTGCTTGTACAAACTTGCATACATGGCTAATCAGTTGGTATAATCATTTGGTTTATACTAAATGTGTTTTGTATGACATATTGAATTTTTGCCATGGTAACATGTTGAATTGTGTTGGAATGATCGTAGCCAAAAATTGTTACACAAAACGTAATTGACCAAGTCAAATTGTCTAATAGATACATGGTACTTGTATATTAGGCGATCTGTTTGGTGGTCAGTTTGAGATCGTTTGTTTATATGTAAATGATATGTCGGGTTACTACACAATGAGTATGTTCGCAGTAAGATTTTTTAGTTATATAGGATAAAATTGATCAGAAGATTTCGGAGTGAATTAAGTGTGGATTTTACACTTTGGTATAAATGTCGTTATCTTTGTGATAAGGAAACATTTGTTACATAACATATTCAACTATTACATCATGTTTTGTTGTATTCTTGTTTAAAAAGAAGTATACTGGTTAATAGTAATTGTTAATTACATTGATATTTATGTTGTAAAGTCAATATTATCATGTGTATTACATATGATAGTGAAACTAAACTATCAATAGTTGACCACTTAACGAAGAGGTTGACTAGGGACTTAGAGAATAAGTCGATAATAGGGATGAAAAGTCCATTAAATCATCTAGTTGTGAGACACCCAATTCCCCTCTAATACAACGTTGGAGGCTGAATTCAATGCGAAAAGCTCACACTTAGAGATTGGAACACATGTTATACTATCCCAAGGAATGTGTTCGGACCAGCAAGATAAAGAGGTTGAAGTTTATTTTCTTAATAGTTCTTTTGAAAAAGTGCAACGCAGGGCATGATTAAAAGAAACTACCTATATGAGTATGAAGTTTTGCCGCTTCAATAAGCTTGGACTTGGCTTAGTATATACTCATGAATGGATATGGACGCATGGCTTGTAAAGCGTCAAGTATAAACATTGGAGAAAAAACTTGTGTGTATATTATCTTCAGATATTTAAATGGGTTGACGGGTTCAATCGTTACGACACTCCGATTCTCGAATATTTGGAATGTGTAATATACTAAGATGAAAATTCAATCGCAATACATTTTTATTTATGCAAAAGTTTGATTTGTTTTGATTAATTGGGAAATCAAGGATTACACTAAAATAGGGGGGATTGTTGGTGATTTTAGTGTCCTCAAGCATTTTATGTAATAGTGATTTACTCAAGACCAAAGGGATTAAGTTAAGCTATAATACGAGTTAGGTGGTGCGGAGTGCACACTCGTATAAGTTTATTTAATCATAAGACAAAGGTTGGTGTGTTAACGAACATTAACGACATCTTAAAGAGTCTCTAAACCATTTAGGAATGTCACTAAAGGCTGTGCCTTGTGACATAATTAAATGGTTTTGTAGATAAGAAGTTGGTTTTGACTATTCTCAAGGGTCATCATGACTTTTCATTATAAGATACAACTTCTCAAGCCAACCGTCACTTGGTTTTTCTTTATAAACTGATTTTGGTCTTGTAATATAAGGAGATGAAAATAATATTCTTTTTTTGTGAACCAGAGCTTTATTAATAGACTAGCAAGGAGCTAGAATTAGACATAATTAAAAGATACGGGTTTTTGAGACACATCGATTCCATTTGAACGGAGGCTTTTACATCTAAACTTACTCCAATAATAGAATTAGAAACAATGTTATCAAAAATCCTCGCTGTGAAGGAGTATCCTTCTCGAAAGAATCTTGTACGGACATCCAAAAACCTGACCTCCCATAAACAATAGAAGATGCCTTCGAACTCCGCTTTGATGATTTGCGGAAGGCCTTTGAGTTTACTATACCTTGTGTATCATGCCTCTTATGAATGAAACATCTACGTATCAACATTCCAACAGGACGTTATTTTCCGAGGCAATGTCTATCAAATTACATTGGTTAAAAATATGACAAGAGTTTCTGCCCCATGTTACATAATAGGGCAAACTATCGAGTTAATTTCAATTACCGCGAAAGATATTTTTCCTTCTAGTCGGGCAGGCCATCCATTTTTATTTCCAAGCCATGATGTTCAAGTAAGTAGGCACAGATTTATACATCTCGTAGCTGATGTGAAGAACAGAAAACAATTATGCACTATTCATTACCGTATAGACTTCACCGAAAACTCCCCTGAATTTTAAAGCGAACAAACATACCTGCACCAGCAGATGAGAGGGTATATTGTTGCTAACCAACCTGGAGAGCTTGTCGAGCTATAGTTGAAATTCTTCCTCAACACTTCTCGGATCCGTCGAATGGAGTTAACTAATATGTCAATCAATCGTTTGTGTGAATAGTTACATTTCTGATGCCTCTTCCAACGCGTACAGACGAGGGGTATACATTCTGGCAGAACGCCTTTCATTATGCAGTTGTCTTTCCAAAAACTTAGTAATTGGTCTCCATTGCCTATCTTTGTTCCAGAATATAATCAAATATGTTGACACCTTGATTCTGTAACTTCTTCACTTCCTGCACAATAGAGGTCCACGTAGATCGAAAACCCCTTCTCACATCAGTGATCAAACCCCCCTCAGGACCATGAATGGCCTTAATCACTCTAGACCATAACAAAGATTTATGTGCAAAAAATCGCCAAACCCATTTGCACATTAAGCCTCTATTAAGCGCATAAAGACTGGAAACCCCCAAACCCCCTCTTTCTTTAGCTGTGAGAACCTTGTTCCAATTCACCCATGATGCTTTTTTACTTCTAGGATCGTGACCATGGAAAAAATGACTCCGAATGGATTCCAGCAAATGGAGAACACTCGAAGGGACTTTATATATAGACATATGGAAGATCGGCGTCGATCCTAACACCGATTTAAGAAGAGTAAATCGACCACCAATAGATAACGTTTTTAACTTCCAATTCGACAAACGGGACTTGATTTTAACAATGACCTCTTTCCAAGCGTGCACTCTAGACATATTTTCACCAACTTTCGTACCTAAATAAAGGAAAGGAGTATTGAGAACAAGGCACCCAAGTTTAGAAGCCGCACTCTTAATTCTGTCAGCGTCCACGTGAATACCCATAATCTTGCTTTTGCACAAATTTATCCGAAGACCAGAGACACGATAAAAGCATTCCATCACATGAACAAGGGTGTCAATATTAGAATCATTCCATTGCCCAAGAAATATTGCATCATCCGCATAGAATAGATGTGAAATATTTAGCGATGAGCTAAGCTTAATACCAGTAAACATGCCCACGTCCACCACACGTTGAAACGATATATGTAAGCTTTCCATTACAAGGATAAATAAAAAAGGGGATAGCGGATCACCTTGCTTTAGACCTTTGTAGAATTGGAATTCCTCCGTAGGACTCCCATTGACAAGAATTGAGCCTTTAGACGAATTAAGGCAGTTTTGAATCCATCCTCTCCATTTGATACCAAAACCAAATTTTACCAATATATCATCCAAGAAATCCCATCGAACCGAATCGTATGCTTTCTCAAAGTCGACTTTGAAAATAAGGGATTGTTTTTTCCTCCTACGACACCATTGCATAATCTCATTAAGGATAAATGGACCGTCAAGGATTTGTCTCTCCGATATGAAAGCCGATTGAACCTCATTTACAATATCCCCAAGAACACCAACAAGACGATTAGTCAAAATTTTGGCGATAATCTTATATATACTCCCAATCAAGCTAATAGGGCGAAAATCCTTAACCATGTTGGCATCGGGATTCTTTGGGATCAAAGCAATAAACGTCGAATTACATCCCTTCGGGATTTCACCACATGTGAAAAAAATACTTAATCGCCTCAAAAACATCGTTTTCAATAGTCGACCAAAAGTGTCGATAAAATCCAAATGTGAAACCATCTGGACCCGGTGATTTGTCTGTTCCGCAATCCCACACCGCCCTTTTGACCTCTTCTTTAGAAACCATACACTCAAGGTCTTTCTGCTGATCAGTCGAAAGTGAATTCGGAAAAGGCATATCAATATGAGCATTCTGATCCGGAGGCTTATCAAACCTGTTTCGAAAGTGCTGAAAGAATTCCTGTTTCACAGCCTTCGGATTATCAGTCCACGTTCCATTTATCATTATACCCCGAATATTCAATTGGCTACGTTTCTTGTTAAGCATGCCATGAAAAAACTTCGTATTCTCATCTCCTTCTACATACCATTTGATCTTAGCCTTTTGAGCTACTTCCGAAGCTTGGGCCTTATTCACTTGCTGTAATTTACCAAGAATCTCCAAACGGTTGTTAACAATCTCGTCCGATCCATTACCTTTATCAATCAATTCATCCAAGATCCGTAGTTCTTCCTTGAAATTAGTAACAGAACCTTTGGAATTGTTTCTGTAATCTGCATACCAAGCTCGGATTTTCACCTTGAGGAACTTCAACTTACCACACAAGTTACGCATAGCATTTGAATCATCCCCAGGAGCATCTTTCCAAGAATCTGTAACAAATTTATCAAAACCATCCACATCAAACCAAAAGTGAAAAAACCGAAACGGAGTCGGGCCATAATCAAAAGATGCTTCACGAAGTAAAATAGGGCGATGATCCGAGAGAAATCTATCCAGAGTAATAGCACTTATATTAGGACATGTGTTTAACAAATTTTCCGAAACGAGAAACCTATCCAACTTGCTCATTTTAGAAGCGGATTTGTGGCACCAAGTATATGCACTTCCACCAAGAGGAACCTCTTCAAGACCTGCGTTAATAATAAAATTATTAAAAATATCCGCACCATGAGCATTGAAATTCGATCCAAATCTGTCCGATTTGTATCTAACTTCGTTAAAATCTCCCATCATCACAACCTCACCGGCCCATTGGTTCGATACATGAGAAAGATAATCCCATAATAGCCGTTTATCTCTAACATCATGTGGCGCATATACCACAACAATAAGGATATCCATCCCCGATTTAATCCACACACCACGAACAATGACAAAATAATCCGACACAGTAACACTGTCCTTACGAAACGAATTTGGGTTCCAAATACAAAGAATCCCTCCAGAATTACCAATGGAGTCACTATGAACGTAATCAAAGTTTACATTACCCCAACAGTGTAACACCCTCAAATCTGAGTATGCAGCGGAATATTGAATATCCGAGAGCGTTACATTATGGGTCAATAGCACAAGATATAAGAA
>BQNB010074363.1:16809-26829 GCA_026074375.1 Tanacetum coccineum | reverse complement strand
AATCGAAAACAACAACCCTATAGATCCTGATCATCAAATCATGAAAATAACTCGATAAGGAAATCAATCATAAAGGAATGATCTTACTATTTCAGGCTTGTCTATGATCGATTAACAATATGGTAGTAGTTATTGAGATCGGTTAGGGAAGATCATATTTTAAGAATTGGTGGTACTTTAAAAGAAAATTAAGGATATCATTTTTCGAATTCATGTTTAAAAGAAATACTTGTATACTATTTATATTTTGGTTTCTTTTAAATTTTAGAGTTTACATGTATATGTTTATATTTTTGTTATAAATTTCAAAGATTAAAAAATATAAACCATGAACATATGTGTCATTACCATTTAAAAAAATAAGTTTGATGTCTAAACAATTCTAAGCAAAAAACTTGTGTAAATTTAAAATATTTACTAAAAAACATATATGCACCTTAATTTTCGATTAAATGTATACTGAAAAAAGTAAAAAATTAAAAAAAATTAGTTCTGAAAATCAAGGGAATTAAAAAGCGTTTTTAAATTTAAAAATTCAAAAAGAAAAATTAAAATGTGTTTTGACTATTATACCCTTTTGAATTAAGAAAAACAATTAATAATACACTAAATTCCTATTGGTTTAAACTGGTTTTGTAGGTTCTATACAAAAAAATGGTTCTGCATTGAATAGTTTTTATATATAATATATATAATATATTATGTATATATATATTTAATATATTTATATTTTATATATATATTATATACTTATTGATGGGCTAACTATGACTGGATTAATATGATTTAGTGACTCAACGCCACCTCAACTATGACATGGCGCAAACAACGATGACATGGCACATATGAGACAATAATTATGAGTGTATAAATATGATTTAGTGACTGGACGCCACCTCAATGATGACATGGCACATACAAGGCACTAATTTTTTTAAATATTCGAATTTTTTTTCATAATATTTATAATTTTCCGATATATAACGCCACATCATTGATTAGGTGGACACACAATTTGCATTTTTTTGAATTTTTAAAAAAAAAATCACCCTTGCTAGATTCGAACCTCCTATCTATGATTTAGCCGCATATAGTCAAACCAACTGAGCTAACTGTTGATTTGTGTTTTGATAAAAAAAACATAATTAATATGTTCTGTAAATAATTCATGTTATCTGTTTAGATGTAGATATATTTAGTTTTTAAAAAAATATAAGAAGATATATACATGACTTTTTAATAACCCTGTAACTCACTAACCCTAAAGTTTATCTATAACTCAAAACCCTAATTATATTGCATGTTAACATGTTTATGCCTTCTGTTAATAAACCGAATGTGTATATGTTTAATGTTTTGATGTGTAAAGCTTATATCTTTATCCGAGTGTTACTCAAATTGATTAATTGAACGTCGTTTATGTTTTCTTAATATTATGATTTTTGTTACTTTTATTTATTAATGTATGTGCTAATATTCAATTAATCTTTCTTTTTCATGACCAGACCAGGTACAAATACTGGACACTTGCCCAGTTTCACCAACTATATATGGTGACTAAGTCTTTTCTCAACTGTATAAGTTCTTCTCATGTCAGTAGTATGTGACAATTTATCGATCTGTGCATTCTATGTGAGTGTGATTATTGTGACAGCATTAAAGGTAAACCACAATTTTCACAGTAGGTATTTTGTTTCTATGCTAATTTGTGTTCTTTTGATTATTAGGTGTTAGTGGTATGACGGCTTTGAAGCTTATCCGTAAGCATCACTTAATAAAGACTATTCTGGAGAATATAAACAGAGAAAGGTTACCTTTCTTTTTCCATTTTTGTTTTGTATCGTGTTACAGCACTGGCCAAGCGTCGTCTTAAGGTGTCTGCCGTCGTGGATGCAAAAACTGGGAAGGTATGTTAAAACTTAGAAGTAGTTATATGGTTTTTTATGATGATTAAATTCAGTTATATTTAACCCCTTTCACAATTCATGTGACATTTTCATACTTAATGAAATACAAAGATGGAGCAAGAAGAACATAAGAAAGAGGCTATTAGCTATTAACTGGAGCTACATTGAATTCGCTAAAACCAAGATGTTCTAGATCTAATTGTTTGTTTTTTGATACCGTTAATGTTTGAACTTCTATGTAATGAACACTAATATAACTGGATGTCAGACGCCCCGTTGGACATATTCTGGAGCTGCATACCCTTTTGTTCCCACCACCTATATTAATTTGTTAGGCAGTGGTTAATAAAAAAAATTCTTATTTTGTAGGGTTTTGTGATTAGAGGCTGCCGCCTATTGTTCCATCATTTTGGAGGAACCGTTGCTTGTGCGACTTCAACGAGTATCTGATGACATTCAAATGCTAGCGGTTTGTTTGCTTAACAAATTTTTTCAATTTGCTATAGTTTTATTGTTGGTAAAATGGTGATAATATTTGTTAATTTGCAGGATTACAATTCTGGTAAAGACAGGGTAAGTTATTCATAATATTTTTCATCTAGGATTTTCATTTTGCTTCCATCTGTCATTTTGACATTCTCTTTTATTTTGTTTGTGTTTAGCTAAAAGCCTAAAAGAACTTCAACATCAGCTTGGATCCAAAAATAGTAGCCAAACAATTGGAGTTAGAGGTTAGGTTGTTGCTATTCTTCATTCAATAGCAGACTTACTAAATATATTTATATACTGTGTTGACAAACATGCTACTTAGCTTGCCATCTCAGGGAAAAAGGAAACTAAGAACACGTGAAACAACTGACAATAAGGTTAATATATGATTAATAAGTAAATGTATGCAACTTTTGCTAAAGCTCGTGACTAAATATTTTGCGTATACATCCGATAGAAGGTGAGTAAACTATATGACCGCGAGGAACCGGGAATCTGTAATGTACTACTGTCGCAGAAAGAGCCAAAGGATGTCATACCAACAGAGACAGAAATCCAAAAGTAAGTATAATTTGTGCTTTGATCTCGTGCCTAATGCATGTGGAATCAGATTTTTATTAGTTTATTTACTCTTGGTTCCAGGTTTAGGCCCTTGTGTTGCTAAGGGTCAGGATGAGGGTGTGGCTGACAATGGAAGGTTTGTTTTAATAGACCGCATGAGATGTTGTAGTTGTTGACTTGCTGAATTCCCATTATTTTTTAAGTGTGATTTTGTTTAGAAAGAAATGGTTGAGTGAAAGAGATAAAAAAGTAAGTGAAACTTAAAATACAGAATTGAATATATATAACTCATGTAATTTTGAAAAACCTTTAAAACACCCTTTCTGCTGCAACAGGAGTGTTTGGCTGCTGCTAAAACAGTATCCAAACACCCCTGTTGCAGAAGAAATGGTGTTTGGTTACTGCTTTAACAGTAGCCAAACACTCCTATTATCTGTTGGTAACATACAAAAGTCCCAAAGCATACCACTAACATATTCGTAACTTATAAACGATGTATCCTGTTTGGGATGTCAAGAATGTAAGTGAACTTATAAACATCAGCTTATTGGATGCGTAAGTGAAAACATCAGTTTACTAGATTTTTGATAAGCTCTTAAGTTCATTCCTTATGTACTTAGCCACATGAGCTTATTGCTCATTATTCCGATAGAAGGCAATCAGCTAGGTTTAAGCAGGATAAATAAACCAAAACCTGATGAAGATGTATTTCATACGGAGAATGTAGATCTTCCACCATGTCGGTTACCTGATGAAATAATGCAAGAAGATGATTCAAATTCGGTTGCTTATACTTCTAACAAAGAAGATGTAGAAGCTGACACCTCAGGAAAAATGGGTAGTTTGTCTCTTTCTTCATTGAGTGGCAGATGGGCTAAATGTTTGTTTATCCCAATTTTATAAAGTTTTCCCAGGGGAAAAGGAAACTGAAAACATGTGAAACGAATGGTATTAAGGTTAGAATTTGAAACTCTCGAGTACTTTTGTGCAATTATTAAATGAATTCTATCTTTTAACTAATGTTGGACAAACGTTTATGTATTCACCGATAGAAGGTGAAAGTATTTAGGCATGAAGACAGTGAAGTCTATATAGCAGCAGAATGTGATGAAGGTCCACAATGTAATGACAATGGAAAACAGAAATCCAAAAGTGAGCAAAATTGTGCATTTTAATTTTGTTCTGGATATGTACCAAATGTATTCTAAATTTGTTCACTCTTAATTTTAGGTGGGCACTTCTGTTAGCAAGGGTCAGGAGAGGAGTGTGGCTGGCAATGGAAGGTTTGTTTGTATTTAATTATTTATCTTAATTGTATTACAATGAAACTACAAGTTTTACATAGATAAGCAAACTTTATTTTCTTTTATAAGCTCCTCGGCAAAAGACGATCTGCTACGTCTAAGAATATATGAACCAACATCTACAAAAGACATCTTTGATACAGACAATGTGGATCTTCTGCCATGTTTGTTAGTTGATGATAAACTGAAAGAAGATGATTCAAATTCAGTGGCTCCTTAGAAAGAAGAGGTGGTAGATAGTACTCTACCAGATCAAGCAACTAGAGAATGTAAAAGATCGTCTATTTCAAGACCATCACGTGCAACAGCTTAAAAAGTTCAGTCTTAGAAGGAAATGGGACTTCAGGCGAAAATGCGTAGACCTGAGTGAGTGTTTTCTAACTTCTTGCTACAAGGAATATCGTTTTGGAATGCCGGGATGGGTGTAAAAAAATTGTAGGGAAACTTTCCCCTAGAATGTTGTTACCTGTAGTATGTACACAAATGTTTCTTTTGACCTGCACAGATTGTGAATTAGATTCCTTTCTACTATTTAAATGCGCAGTGGGTGCATCAACAAACAAGTCGTATGATTCTTCATTTTTGTTTCAACCCATTAATGTGAGGGACACAATCGCTGGAAACTATCTAGAAACAACAGTAGGCAATGTCATTACAGGAGCGTTCACAAAGATCTCTATGTTTTTCAAGTATTCCTGCTCTTCAACAACGTGCGTTTCACATTAGCATGCATACATGATGACAGAAACATAAACCACACACAAACTATTATATTTTCTTACTTTAATATCATCAGCCTTCCTCTTCGTGCCATAAGATTGGCCCTCGTGGAATGTAGTCACATTAGTTTCCCGTGTTAAATTACCTGATGTTGCTAGAACAGGTGAGGGAGAAGGAAGCTCTACATTTGGAATTTGGAAGTTCTAATATGCTTGTCGGGTAGCCAGAATTGGTTAGCTACTCGAGGTAAATTGCGGTATTAGTTTTCATCTTTGTAGAAATAGTGGTATGTTAACCTTTGGTCATTTATTTGTTGCAAAATGTTGGCAAGGGTGCCGGAACAAGTGACATAGCCTCATAGAGAAACGATAGTATAACAATGGGAATTGAAACAAAATGATCTTGAAGATAAAAAAAGGCAGATGCACTAATCAAACAACTACGTGAAGTTGGACACGAAATAAATGATGATGTCGTTGACCTCAACTATTTTAGTGACGATGAGAACTAACTTCTCTTTATAAACTTCATTTGACGCTTCTCTTTCAAAGTTTATGATCATTAGAAAAATAGAAAATTAAAAAAAATGCTAGATGAATAAATGCTTTTTTAGTTATCTTATTTTTATGCTTTCATTTTGTTTTATGGTTATTTGTGTAACATCCGAGAATTTTTGAAATTTCCAATGACGATTTTACCCTTTGACTTTTTGGGTCTGACTTGACTTTTTGACTTTTGGTCTTTTATTGACTCGTAAAAACAATTACCGCGTGACCGGTAAAATTTTCAGAACATATTCCAAATAATACATCATATTTATTATTAAATTTCCCAAGTGGAAGTTATTTTTAACTTATTTGGCTTGAAAACGAAAAAGATATATATTAATTAATAGTTGACGTATCAAAAACAAACCACTAAATCATGTTTTCACAACTCGGACTCTAAAGCAATTTGATGTAAAACGACATTCCTGACAACTTTTCAGTTTTGACCGAGACCCGAAAACAGTCAGAAAGTGACTGAAATGCCCTCGCAAGATTTAGAAACGAGAAAATAATTAAATTATATTTAATTAACACTTTTTATTAAATAAAAATATTTAATAAATTAGTCATCATTTTATTCGAAAACGTTTGTTGATAACGCGAATATACGGGTTAGAAATTTATTTTTATTTTATTTAATAGTTACACACTTAAACTAAACCGTTTTTTTAAATGTAATGACACGATATTGACCGGACCAAAACAGACCGACCTAGACCTAATTGAACCGTTTAATATGGACCAGGCTAAAGCACACCAACTCGGACCTAACTGAACCATTTTGATCCATTCATGGCCAACTAAACTGAATACTCGCAATTAATAAGCCAAACTAACACAAACTTTTTCTCTAAAAAAATACCTGAAGCAAACCCGCCCGTCGGGCGGGTTATGCAACTAGTATATATATATATAAGGCTAACTATGAGTGTATAAATATAATTTAGTGACTGGACGTCACCTCAACGATGACATGGCACACACGTGACATTTTTATAAAAAAATACAATATTCCACGTCATGTGTCTGCCATGTCATCGTTGAGGTGAAGGTTTGAACTCATGACCTATGTTTTAGATGTAACAAGCTTAACCAACTGAGCCAAGATACCATTTGTGTTTTTCTATCAAAAACAATAATGATATGGTCTAAAATAAGTTACAGAAAGTTATGGAGATTTGATATTTTTTTATTTCAAAAATATATTACAGGATATACTTCATAATTAGATTTGATAGATACATGACTTTTTTCTCAAAAAAACCTGTAACTCAAAACCCTAAGTTGTATTTATGTATGTCATGTTTTAGATCATGCATATTATTTTTTAGTTTTTTTTAATTCTTATGAACACCTTTGTTACACATATTATGACAAATCTTTCGTTGAAACATCTGATGGTAAATATATTAAACTTTCTTTGTATTTATTCATATTGTAGGTACCATATTCCACCATTTGACTTTTCTGTTCAAGGAGTGACGTCTATGCAGACGTGCACAAATATGGGTTGGCTCTAAAGGGACTAGCATAGTTTTATACAGAAACCATGAAATTCGGAAGGTAATATACAAGTCTATGTATTGTGTTTAAAGTTTGATTTTGAATGCTTATTATATTTATTACTTTTCTGATTGTGTTGTAACTTGTATCTGGTGGTGGCCGGCGTATTGAGAATTGGCTAACTTGTGTATCCTTTCGTCTTAAACAACATCAATTTGTTGCTGGTAAGTTTCTTCTTTCAGAAGCATGTTACTTTTTGAAAACAATCATATTACATGTTGAAATAAATGAAAAGAATTTGTTCCAATTGGAAACAAGATTCTTGAATTGAACGAGTTACTTTACCAAAACAGATGGCGTGAGGCATTGGATCATCTTCTTGAAACAAATAACTTCCCAGAGTTCACAGCTCGGGTCTTTCCTACCCCATGTGAAGGCTCATGTGTGCTTGGTATAATCGAAAACCATGTCTCGATTAAAAACATCGAGTGCTCAATCATCGACAAAGCATTTGATGAAAGATGGATGGTTCCTAGACCTCCCCTCAAGAGAACATGGTATGTTATACTTTGACATTATGTTTATTGAATTCTTAAGTATGTTACAGACTATTCCATGTAATTATAGGAAAAAAATTATTATTGTCGGGAGTGGTCCTGCTGGTTTAGCCACAGCTGACCAACTAAATAGGGTAGGCCATACCGTGACTGTCTTTGAGTGTGCTGACCATATTGGTAGACTTATGATGTACGTGTCCCGAACATGAAGGCTGATAAAATCGACGTTGTTCAAAGATGGGTTGACCTTATGGCTAAGGAAGGAGTGAATTTTGTTGTTAATGCTAATGTCGGAAGTGATCCAACATACTCCATTGAGCAGCTTCGTGTAGACAATGATGTTGTTATCTTAGCAGTGGGGTCCACTAAGCCAAGGTACACAATAAGTTGTTTATAAAAATCTAACATTCAGTCGGTTATCTCTTATTGGTTAAATACTAAAAGCAATTAAATTTTCTATTATAAGGACCTTCCGGTTCCTAGACGAGAGCTATCTGGAGTACATTTTGCTACGGAATTTCTACATGCAAAATACTAATATTTTATTGGATAGCAAACTTGAGGATGGTAACTATATATCTCTGCAAAGGGTAAAAAGGAAGTTGTGATCGGTGGAGGTGACACGGGTACAGATTGTATTGGGACTTCGATACGACATGGTTGTACCAACATCATAAACCTTGAGCTTCTTTCCGAGCCCCCATGAACCCGATCTCCTGCCAACCCATGGCCACAGATTCATTTCTTTCCTCTTAACTTTTATCACAACACTAAAATCTATTCAAGTATTCCACAGTTCCTTATTTTGTCTTTTTGGTATGTAGTGGCCTTGTGTTTTCCGTGTAGATTATGGACACCAAAAAGGTGCAACTAAATTTGGGAAAGACCTACGATCGTATGAGGTTTTGACTAAAAGGTTTATTAGTGGCGATAATGGAGAAGTGAAAGGTGTGGAGATTGTTCGTGTTCAATGGATGCCATGGGAAGAACCCCCCACGTGGGTCGAAGGGAGGGTTCAAGGAACCGGTTACTTTCTTTTTACAGAATTTTCTAAATACACTCAAGTACAGAATATACAATATTATAAGTTGTTTTTTGTTAGGCATTTTCGGATAATTTCATTGGTCTAGAATTGGAAGATGGCGGAGGGCGTGGAACGTCAGGTTTGTGAATATCTTATACACTATTTGAAACTTTCTTAAGTTAACTCATTTGAAGGTGGGTTCATGAAATAATAGCAGCCTCCATTGACTTTTTTGTTACTATCAGATACAAATAACACGTTTTCATTCTTTCTATGGATTTCAATCGCCTTTATGATCATCACATCTTCCACGTCAATATAAATATCTGAGTTTTTCTCAATCAAAAAGGTAAACATGCCCATCCCACTCCACTGCAAACCGAAATTAATTCGGTCAACTATGTCTAATGTTTTGACCAGATCGATATAAGGCGGTTGAATTAAATGAGGATCCAGGGAAAGGAGAAAGTTCATTATACTCTCAATGTCAAGCAGTATCTGGTATGAAGTTTACATATGTTTGTCTCATGCAAAAATTATGGTACTCAAAATCATATATTCGTATTCTCAAATTGATATGTTCATATTGATTCTCGTATCTGATATCAATCCATGTGTGGTTAGTATGTATTTAATTTTGTATATTTGTTTAGTGTTTAAAAGCAACAAGGATCATTTCTTTTGGTTTTAAAAAAATGGTTACTGTGTTTTGGTTTTAAAAATGGCATGCGCATGCTTCTTACTTGTTTTGTCTTCTTATGGTGATTTTAAGATGTATTTTTGTGGGTACATGTTTAAAAGGATGTGATTATGGGTTTAATTTATTTATTTATATGCTTTTATAGCGTATTTAGCTAATAAAAGATATATTAGTTGTTACGGTTGCTTCACCAAAATTTGATCTTATTTTAAAACTTAGTTTCATGTGTGTAGGTTAATCTTAATTTATAGTCACATGTATTTCTATGTTGGTTCCTTTAATAATAAAGTGTGGTGCATATGCCTTTTTTAGATGCTATCAAAATTAATGAAAGAGATATAGGTATGTGTTTTGAGGTAGATACAAAAAAAAGATGTATGCATATATATTGGGAGAAAAGACTTTTGATGAATGAAATAATGACGGGTTCAGTTGATACAATAACTGTAGTTTCAAAAACGACATTAGCTTTGCTAGAAGATAGTGGTTGGTATGAGGCTAACTATAACATGGCGGACCATCTAGATTGGGGCCACAACCAAGGGACCGAATTTGTTGCCACCCCTTGCAACCTTTGGAAAGGGGCATATCATTGTAACACAACACAACTTTCGAGGTTTACATATAAAAGGAAGGCCGAGGGTTATTGTCCAAATTATAGTGGGGGTATTTTAAAATGGGCCTGTTATTTTCCGCAGGCTAATAAA
>BQNB010074363.1:0-10207 GCA_026074375.1 Tanacetum coccineum | reverse complement strand
TTATGAAAATAAAGAGGTGAGTGGTGTTATTTGGTGTTATGATTAGGGGAGTGGTGTTGGTGTTAGTGTTATGCTGATGTGGCACCTAAAAAATGATGTTACCGTGTTACGACACCTGATGCTCTAAGTATTTATTAAAGTGCAGTATGCTCTTGGAAAAACGTGAATAAATAATATTAAAAATACATGTTTTCTAACGCTATAGTAATTTAAAAAAAATAACTTACAAAACGCACATTCAGACTATGCGAGAAGTTACTAAAACGACCTCGAACTTTTACTTATTTACGACTTTTTTATATAACAAACTTTATCTATCAAATATGGAACGTATATCTATCGATTTATTCGTAAAAAAAAAATGTCACTGAAAACATCTTCGAATTGTGAACAAAACAAACAAAATGTTGCAATGTTTTTTATATACATACGATTTTATAAAAAATGTTGGAAGTTTAATATATATATTTTTAGAAAACAAATTTATAAACCGTACTATACGGAAATAGGCCTTTAGGTTATCGGTTCCTTGAACATTTAGTCATTAATGACTAACTTTGCAACATGACGCTAACCGAAAGACTATTTTGTTAAAAAAATCTCAAAAACATTTTACGAAAATAGTCATTGGGGTTATCGGTCATTTACAAAGTTAGTCCTTAATGATTAACTTACTATACGGAAATAGCCTTTGGGCTATCGTTCTATTACAAAGTAAGTATTTAATGTAAAATCTCGCGCTCCGCAGCGCGGGTGAAAAACATATACAGTACTCTTCAAAAACTCCACCTGCTAGATGATAAAAAACAAAAAGAACACAAACATATATCAACACATATGTAAGATGCTGCGCTTGTCTGGCTAACAAACTTTACGATTCATAAAGATTGTACACCGTAAATTAAAATATTTACATAATTCTCGACTTGGAATTTGGAAACCTCAAATCTAGAAAACATACGAGCTTAGCTTCTTGTCGACTGTTGGTCAATTAAAGTACTATCGACTAGCTAGAACAAAATGAAACAAACACTAGATAACTTATAATTAGCACGCACCACTCGATCGATCTTTTAGTTAAGAAGGCCGTCTACAATAAGAAAATATGGTCTCCGATCCTAAATCCAGTTGGTATGAATACGATTACGTTATACAGTAATCGTACGATATGGAGCTACGGCCATGACATTTGCGACGAGTTTCCTCTCTTTAGTGGCAGGATCTTGTAACATCAATACCTTGTCTTTGTCTCTAACACCAACCATGTGTAGATATTCTCCATCGTCTCTTTCTTTCCCTTTGAACAATAGTCTTTGCTCTTTTGGTTCCAAGCTAGTCACCATTGATAGTATCATCTTCAATTCTCCTAAAAAAACAAAAAGAAAACATTTAGAATTCGGATATATAGATAGTATTCTTTCAAATATCATTCAAAAACATAGGACTATAAAAGAATATGATGGTTGTAGTCTTGTAGATGACTTACCAAAAGTAGAAGTGGCTTGAATGGATATATCATGCCATTTTGAACATGTAGCGACTCTAACGATCATTATCCCATCTTCGACGCTTTCATCGCCAATATCTCTCTTTTGCACAAGCATGCCACCAGGTCGCATTTCCCATTTGACATCTGCATCAATGGTTGTGTTGCATACTTGAGGGCTAACTTTGTTGCTCTTACTTTTGTTGTTATTGTCATTAGCCTTACTACCACACCGCAATTTCGACAAACTTCTAGTCAATTTCATTGAGCTAAACTTCATGATTATCAACTTTGGTTTGTTAATGTATTTCTCTTTGTTTATGGTTGTGATTTGTAAAAGGGAAAGGTGTAGAGTTGGTAGTTATATAGTATAGTTTCGAAGTTGCATGTAATAAGGACAAAAAATGTGGTACCTAACAAAAATATAAAAATCAAAGGGGTGTAAGTTATCTTTTTCTTTTTTTCATATGCGGTTAAGCACATGGGCTGGGTAGCTTAATTGGCGGGACCAAATTTTCAATTAAAATATGTAAATAAGTTTATTTTAAATTTTATACTCCGTATCAATGTTGTTTATAGTATTGTTTACATGCAAATAATTTGACATGATGATTAGATAGTTTTATAAAAATGTTGTTTATAATATTGTTCACCGTCTTTCCTACTCCCTTCTTGTCTTTTGCATAGTTGTGACCTTTGTCTTTATAAAACTTTTATCACAATTAAGTACAATATTTTACATGTTTGGTCTATAATCTATGTTAGAAATACCAGGTTATGCTCAATGTCAATCGTTCTGTTATATTGACACTTAATTAATATCTTGGTAGGCATTTAATATTTGCTTTTATGTTATGAAATCAAAGCTAAAATATATGCAAAACACGATTTTGACTTCATGATGATTCATGTTTTCGTCTTTAATTTATTCGTTTAATATTAGTAAACTGAATAACGATTATCTGAATCAAGTCGTATAAATAACATAAGAATAAAGGATAAATTGTTGCGCGTTTACCTTTCACCACTATGTAAATTCTATTTTAATGCACATTCAATGAGGGACAAATTGTTCCTTTTGGTACCGATGATTTAGGCTTGATCCATAAGGTATCAAACCATGTGTTATAAAGAAATTAGAGATAAGGATCTATATTTATCAACAAAGTTTATGTTGGAAAAGTTGGTCAAAGTGTGGTTTGAATGACAATTGATGGTCATTAAACTTACTAATGGGAGTTATGAACAAGGTTAATGTTTAGTCAAATTATAACGTCTGAATTAACTTTGTGTTTATGAGTCATTAGTAGGATTAATTGTGTTAATTAATTTGACCGTTTTCCTTGCCTCCTCTTCTTATAAATTGAGAACTCATTACTCATTGTAGACACCGAAACATACACTCATTCATCTCCTTTGTTCACAATCATCTTGATTCTTTTTGTATCCGGTTCGTAATAGAGGGAAGACACATTTTGGTTCACATAGATAATCCGTTTGTGCTAACGCGATTATCCGTTGTTGTTGTATCCTAGGAGATAGACGTTCATGATTTCTCAAGCACCGTGGAGAAGGACGAATCTGATTAAGGAAATGTGTCCAAATAACGGCCTCAGCATTTTCCTTGTTGTGTTTTCGAGTCTTCATATTCAAAGGATTTACGATATCTTTTTCTTATATTTTATGTTTTCTTGTTATGATTAACATAATAATCATGTGTCTCTAAATGCAGTTACATCTATTACACAACTATTACCACGTTAAATATTTATTATAATTCGGGTGTTTTTTTTAAATAATAATGTACGACTTTTCCTACGGTTTATTTTATCTTTTTTGCAAATATGAAAGGTCTATTTTAAATTTGAATAACCATAAACTTTTTCATTTGCACCCGCTTAGTCTTCTCGTAATCTCGTTGTCTATTATTCTATTCACACACCTTTAAAAACCAATACTAGTTTCGATCTTACTATTTTTAAAAGAAAATATTAACCACAAATAACAAATTAGAAAGGTTTGGAATATGTTATAATCTAAATAGGGCCTTTTTAAACTAGCGACGTTGTATGGTGGTTTCGTATTTCTAAATGTTTATGGGAACGTTATTAACTAGGGGATGAGAACTCAGTACCGATAACCGGGGTAAGAACCCGTACCGTTTTTGGTTGGGTACCGATTTTTTCCAATCCGAGCATAATTTAGTAGGTTCGGTAACGTACCGACCGGGATTCGGGTACCGGTACCGGTTACGGTACCGGTACCGGGAAATCGATGGTTTTTCCCTTTTTTTCGGTAATTTCCCGATTTGGTACCGGTCCCGTACCGATTAGTGTCCCAATTTTATTTTTTCTCGAATCATGGGTCTGGTCTCGTATCCGTTATTACCGGGTGATGGATTTCGGTTCCGTTTACGGTACTGGAACGGTACGGTTCCGGTTCAGGTACCGGGATTCGGGTCTATTATGCTCATCCCTCCGTTTATACTTGTGTATTACTTGAGCGTATATTGGGGCTTTCGGGTACCAAACCATTAAATTTCAATTTAGTGAATCATTTGATAATTACTATAACCTCGTGTGTATACGATATTGCTAATGTTATAATCAAATTAGAAATAAAATTGAAAAGAGAAAGATGAGAAGAAAAACAATCGAACATTTTAGATGCACCTACAAAAATAGATACAACTCTTTTTAAATTTTTAATTATCTATACTCCTTATAAAGGAGATTTACTCAAATGTTGAAACTAGAAATCTAGAAAAGTTAAAATCTAGAAAAGTTAAAAATTCGTATTTTAAGAAACATTGAAAAATTAAATATTGTAACATACGATTAATAATAGCATACGAACTGATATGTACACTCAGTCAACGAAAAACTGATTGCTTTATTAATTAATTGATTTGACTCATTTTAAGAAAACATTGGAAAATTAAAAATCATTATAACTTACGAATTAATTATAGCAAAAGAAACTGTTATGTACCAAATCAGTCACAACGAAACTGATTCGTCATTATTAATTGGTATTTACTCATTTAAGAAACAATAGAAACAATTAAATCATTATAAGTTTAGAATTATTAATATCTATCACTTCTTATACTTCTCCTATAAAGATATTTACCCAAATGTTGGAAACTAGAAATCTAGAAAAAGTTGAAAATCTAGAAAGCTCGAATGAAATCCTTATTTTAAGAAACATGGGAAAAATTAAAAATCATTATAAGCCTACGGAATTAATAATAGCAAACGAAAACTGTTGATATGATACACTCAGTCAAACAGAAACATCATAAACAAAAAAAAAAAAAAAAAAATTGATTGCCTCATTAATTAATTGCTCATTTTTAGAAACATTAGAAAAATTAAAATCATTTATAAACCATACGCAATTTATCAATAGCAAACGAAACTGATATTGTACACTCAGTCAAACGAAAACTGATTGACCTACTCTTAATTAATGAAATGACTCATTTTAAGAATAACAATGAAAAAATTATATCATTTATAACCTAGCGAAATAATAATAGCAAAACGAAACTGATATGTACACTCGTTAAAACGAAACTGATTGCCTCAGATTATTAATCGATTTGACTCATTGGTGGGCTCCATTTAATCTCTCATATATTTTTATGACTGGGGTTTTGGTAAATTCACCTATAATAAGGGATCACAATTGCATGAAAAATACACAATAAACATAACACCTTAGAAGCTGACACCGGGAATGCTGCCGGAAAATGGGTCGTTATCCATGAATTTCCGCGCTAGGCGGGTACACGAGGTTCGCTATTGGAAATCGAGTTTTGAAATATAAAAAAGGGTTTATCTTAGACCTGTTTTTTCGAACAAGAACCGGTTGAAACTTGGGTAGAAACGGGTTTCAAAACATTATGTTTTGATCTCCAACCAGAAAGAGTTTGATCCAATGGAGGAGTCTACACCTCAAATGTGTGGTACCAAGAAGTTTTACACGACGTGTAACTGTTTATACTGTGTATTACTTGTGCGTATATTGGGCTTGGTACCAAACCAATTTAAATTTAAATTCGTGACTCATTTTGATAGTTACTATAACCTCGTGTGTATACGATATTACTAATGTTATAATCAAATTAGAAATAAAATTGAAATGAGAAAGATGAGAAGAAAGGAAATCGAATTTTAGATGCACCTACAAAAATAGATACAACACTTTTTAAATTTTTAATTATTATTTAAAATGTGTTGCTAAGATTACTTCTCACTAATCTCATTTTGTTTTCTATTCTCATTAGACCTCTCTCATTTTGCTATTACTAAAGACTATGTTTAAAAAAAAATTGGTCTAATTGAAAGATTTATAAGAAAAATTATGGACACTAAAAATTTAACTTATGTCAAGGTTTGATTCCAATTTATTTATGAAATTTTTACTTACAATAAAATGTATCGACCTCTCAAAATCTAACTCATTTTATTCCAAGAAAAAAAGATAAGTATTTGAGTATTTGATTTTTTTAACAATTTGAAGTCTTACCCAATTTTAATCAAATTTGAAATTTAAATTTGATTTTTACCAATCGTTATCACATGTCAAAACTGAGATTTCCTGTTGCTCAAATTTGACAAAAAATAATATAAAAATATAATACTTCTATTATACAAAAGATTTTTTTTAACGACGGTGATTTTATTTTTATTATATAAAAGATTTTTTTTGACGCACCTTAAAAATATCGCAGCGGAAAGGTAACCGGAATATGACTTAATAGCATAAGGAACGCAAGATATAAAGAACGACATCTATATGAGTCGTTTTAAGAGTACATCATTTGAAATAATAAGTTTTCAACAAAACATGTTCCATAGTTTCACGACAAAAATAAAGGATAGTTTAAATACAATCAAATGATTTATGATCATGCAGGAAATCTTTAATGCGACGCAACCTCAACCGGGTGACTCTAACACGAGATCATAGTTTTGAATAAGTATAGGTGTGGACCACAAGATTTTCGAGCGTGTGACTATTCTAACAATTACAATAGCATAAGAAAAGTATTACGATTGCACTAAGTTCATGACACCGAAGCCTTAACGCTATTACAAATTGTTGCCCCGGTAGGTGTCCATCTCAAGACACCTAGAGTTTCCCAAATGGAATGAGCCCGCTGACCATGTGGGAACAGAACCTGGACTGGGGTGTCATCCCCAAAATAGATCTATCCACAACATTTGTTCTTACACAAAGTAATTAACGGTTCATGATGGTGGGACCAATAGTGGGATAACGGGTAACTTAGGCTAATTCGTAAAAGTATAAAGTACTTATGTCCGTAAGTAAAAGTAAGCAATGTATTCTCACCCCAAAGTATTTCAAAACAAGTAAAAGTGGGGCTATGAAACTCACTTTAACAAAGTGATACAATTGGGAAATATAGCAAGTTCAATGGAAGTCCTAACCGCGACCTAATTAACGGTTCATAATGGTGGGGCCAATTATCACTGTTAAGAGTTAACAAGGGAATCATTGTTTTTTTTATCTAAGATGTTGGAATATGTTAGTCGGTTTCGCAAGTTATACGTTAGAAATACGTGAGCCTATTGAGGGCACACGCGTTAAACACGAAGAGTATGTTTTACTTCACGATAAATATTTAAATAGTCATTATTTACCGTTACTTATATAACTAAGCTTAACGAACTTTTAAATAATAAACTAAGGGATTAAATTAGACAAAAACCGAACCCAAGGGGTGCCCCTAGTATGGTCGGCCCCTTATGGCTTCTAGAATGGGTTTTTTGGGTTCTAATTTAGAGATAAGGAAAGTGTATCATGATAAGGATTGAATTAGAGGTTATCTTGTTCTACAAGAACTAGGGTAGGGAGCCTATATAAACCCCCACCCTAGACCTCATAATTCATTCATTCACAATACCAAAAGATCCCTAAAATCTTCCTTGTTCTCCTCTCTCCCTTTACCGAAATCGAACCAACACCCTCTAAGGGTTTTAGGTTCTTCTTTTCCCTTCACCGAATTCGAATAAACCCTCAAGGGGTATTCGATTTTCTTGTTCTCCTTGTTGACGTTTTAAGATCCACGTGTAGGTGTTTTTTTGGTACTCCCTTGCTCGACGATTACACAAACCCAATTAGGGTTTCGGTTTTGTGATTTTCGGTTCAACCGAATTAGGATAAAACCCTAATTAGGGTTTTGACGATTTCGGTCCAAGTTTAAAGGGCGTTTGGTTTTTTATTGCAAAAGCTCACAAGGGTGCGTTTGGTAATCGGTTAACACTTGGTGTTTGGTACGTGAAGATTAGACTAGCAATCGACTCATACTTGGTTGACGTGTTTGTGTGAGCAATCGTAGATGTGGTAATTTAATCACTCGTTTCAAGGTCAAGATCTAGCGTAAGTTTATTGATATTTATCATTTAAAAAGAGGTTAGTAAATTACTTGCTTAATTTATATGTGTTAATCTATATGCTAAAACCAGATTCATTTCGCTGGGTACTCGTTTTTAATTGGTTACCTAGTTTGTTAAATTCAACAGTGGCATCACGAGTCAACTCGTTTAGGCATTAGGGTTACACGTATTGAATTATATCATGTCTTGAATTGTATACGCCTAGATTTAATTCATATGCTTGATCTGCTGCGTTTTATATTTTATTTATTGTTTTTTTGCAAATATGGCAAAAGATTATGCAAATCCTTGCTATAATTAAATAAAAATGTTAGATCTAGATCTTGAAAACTAGTAATTGTTAATATAGGTTAAAACGGAATAAAATTAAATTGTTAATTTGGTAGATTTGTTTCCTTTTTATAGTAGATCACACTATATATCTAAAAGATCTGATTTTTATTTATGGTAATTAAAATCTTTTATTTTTAGAAACTAGATCTTTTAAATATTTAGTCTGATTTTGTTTTTTTTTCGGGCCATAAGACCTACTCAATCACTTTTGTGATGAATGAGGCGATTTAGGCACATTGATGAAAACGTAGTGAGGGTCTTATGGTTCTCTAATTGGGGAAGACTCGCAAGAAAACTCGGATTCTACATGTTTACATGTTTTATTTAATGTCATCTTTATTATTCGTCTACTTATGTGCATATTTTTACTTGATTACTCGTTTACACGCCTAATATGCAATACGAACTAATACTTATAAAGAAAGATGATATTAAAACAAGTCTATTAATTACACGCCTATACATGTTCATTGTGACCTGCTAGTTGTTTCGTGTAAAACTTGATTTTTAAGAAAATTAATGAGACTATGAACTATGAAACTTGATTTCAAGATTATTTAAAAACTGTACATTATGGATTATTAGGAAGTACGCCTCATCCACTAGAACAAACTATAAGCGAAGTTTAAGGCGAAAATTCCTAAAGAATCCAGCTTTTTAATACGCTTCGCGCTGACCTGGTTCTCCGCTTCTTTGCGCGTTCGTTTAGAGTTACCGAGAACCAATGTATCACTACAATGTCATATATAAAACGTTTTTAAAATTAGTGTTACAAAGTTGTTTGCATGCCTCTTTGTATACGCTTTTGACACTTTTATGTGTATACCCTATAGTTAAACTATAAGTCAATGCCATCCAACCAAGAACACGTGCATTTGGCTTAGCCGCTCTGGTCAGACCTCAGGGTCATTCCAACCCATGGAAAATTTGGTTCACTTGTCAGACCTCTAACTATTTTTGCGCGTTCTTGCTTGGTAGACTTAAATCGGGTAGTCCTGGTCAGACCTCGTACATAAGATGAAAACTAAACATGCTCTTGACATTATTACATGTTTACTAACTTCTAGACTAGTCTCATAAATCTAAGAGTCACATCAAATGCAATTAATGCTCGTCGCTTACCTCTTGCCCTACTTGTTTTCGTATTGGTCAGACATTTGTTAATAAGTAGGAGGTCTAGTTGGATCTTAGTCATTAATTGGGTAGTTAATTCTATTAAGAATTTAATTATCAAAAATACTAAAATTAAACTTTCTATGTTCTGATTAATTGTGTTATTGCAACATAATTCGTAAATGAAAGTTTGTTTTTCTTAAGAAGACAAACATTGTCTCTTTTCCTGGTAAGAAGAGTGAGACTTATTCCTATCTCTTCTCATTGGTTGATAAGAATAAGATAGGGTTATAATTGAATTTTTATCAATTATATTAAACTCGCTTTTAATCATTCATTACCCTTTTTCGGTTATGAAGTCTTTGAAAGAAAAATTACTTTGTGTAACTAGAGTACATTTTGTCCATAGCTACCAAAATAATGACATCTTGTACTTGTCACGATGTATGAGTTTAAACCGCAACAAGAAAAGAAAATTGCTAGTAGGTCTTCTAGGTAAATTTTCTTGAACTCGATTCATTCCTTATAGTGCTAAACACCCTTATGGGTAGGCAGGCCGATTAAGGAGGAATTGCATGTTAAATGTTTAAGTTAATGAAAGCATGAATGGCTAGCCCCTCATCTACATAAGTAGAACTTCATATACTCTGTTCAATACCTAAATACATTGATACTTGTAGGCATTCTAAGAGAGTATGGAAAGTAAATAAATCGCTATTTGCTTTCTACTGGTGATGTAACACTTTCAATGTTGACAAATCCAGTGGGAGTTTGCGTTTTATTACTGAAAATACATTCATCTAATGTTGACAATTTCAGTGGGAGCTACAAGATTTATTTCTTTGTT
>BQNB010074362.1:0-31818 GCA_026074375.1 Tanacetum coccineum | reverse complement strand
TAGGGAGTTTAGTGACAAAATCCATGGTGATTTTCTCCCATTTCCATTCTGGAATCTCTGGTTGGACTAGCAAACCAGAAAGTTTCTGATGCTCTGTCTTGACTTTAGAACAAGTCAGGCACCTGCTAACATAAGCGGCAATATCCGCCTTCATGTTAAGCCACCAATACAACTGCTTCAAGTCTTGGTACATCTTGTCAGAACTCGAATGAATAGAATATTTTTACTTATGGGATTCGTGCATGATTAGAGTCCTTAAGTCTCCATAATGTGGTAACTAACTCCTGTTGTTTAAACATAGAGTTTCGTCTGTACGGGGTTCCAACTTTTCTTTTGTGAGGTCTTGTCAGAGCATACCTCCAACATCTTCAGCAGTGAGGTTTTCAGGTTTTAATGCTTTGGTTTGAGCTTCTAGGATTTGTTTGGGAAGATTCAAGCCAATAGTCATAACTAAGGCTCAGACCCTTAAAGGTTAACCCTTTCTTTTCTGCTTAATTCATCAGCAACCACGTTCGCTTTCCCCGGGTGATAATGAATGTCACAATCGTAATCACTAAGCAACTCTAACCAATGCTGTTGTCTCATGTTCAACTCTTTTTGATCAAGGATATGTTGTAAACTCTTGTAGTCGGTAAATACGGTGCACCTTGTTCCGTATAAGTAATGTCTCCACATCTTAAGAGCGAACACCACAGCTCTAAGTTCCAGATCATGAGTTGTGTAGTTTTTCTCATGGATCTTTAGTTGTCGAGAAGCATAGGCTATAACTTTCTCATTTTACATAAGCACGGCACCCAAACCCTTATGCGACGCATCACAATAAACAATGAAGTTTTTTGATCCTTTTGGCAAGGCCAGAATGGGGCGCTACACAACTTTTGTTTAATCAATTGAAATGCGGCTTCCTCCTTTTCTTCCCAGTCAAACTTCACATTCTTTTGTGTCAGCTTAGTCATTGACTTTGCTATCTTAGAAAAGCCTTCAATGAATCTTCTGTAATAACCAGCGAGTCCTAAAAATTGGCGGATCTCTGTTGGACTCTTAGGAGATGCCCAATCTTTAATTGACTCGATCTTTACAGGATCTACATGAATGCCTTTGTTATAAATCACATGTCTGAGAAACTGTACTTTTGGAATCTAAAATTCACATTTGGAAAATTTTGCGTACAACTCCTCTTTCTCAAGCAATTCCAAGATTAGCTTGAGATGCTCTTCATGGTCTTCCTTGTCATTGAATAAATTAGTATGTCGTCGATAAAGACAATCACAAATTTATCCAAGTACGACTTGCACACCCGATTCATGAGGTCCATAAATACCTCCAGTGCGTTTGTCAAACCAAAAGGCATTACATGAAATTCATAATGCCCATAACGCATCCTAAACGCGGTCTTGGGAATGTCCTCTTCGCGAACTCTTAACTGATGGTAACCTGATCGTAAGTCAATTTTCGAGTATACACTCGACCCTTGAAGTTGATCAAACAAGTCATCAATTCTAGGAAGTGGATAACGGTTCTTCATCGTTAACTTGTTCAGTTCCCGATAATTGATGCACATACGAAAAGATCCGACTTTCTTCTTGACAAACAAGATGGGGCTCCCCAGGGTGAAGAGCTGGGTCTTATAAAGCCTTTGTTAGATAGTTCTTGAAGTTGTTCCGCCAGTTCTTTTATTTCTGATGGTGTCAACCGATAAGGCGCCCATGCTACAGGTGCAGCACCTGGTACCAAATCAATTTGGAACTCTACTTGTCGAGCTGGTGGAATACCCGGCAAGTATTCAAGAAAGACTTCAGGAAAGTCTCAGATAATCGACACGTCCTCAAGTTGCTTCCCCTCCGACTTGTCTTTGGCTTCCATCGTGGTAATGTGTGCCAAAAAGACATCACATCCCTTTGACAAATACTCTTTTGCATTAGTGCACAAAATGATATTCAGTCGGGATTCTTCCCTTTGGTTGTTTCCATTGCCTTGAAAAATTAACATCTCTCTTTCGAAAGGAACACGTACAATCTTCTCGTCACATATGATCACTCCATGATACTTTGTTAACCAATCCTTTCTAATAATGACGTCAAAACTACCGAGTGGGACAGGCATCAAGTCGATGTTGAAAGGATGATTCATGAAGTTTAGAGTGCAACCTCGAATCCTATGATTTTCCCATTGGCTAATTCTACGTCATAATGATTTTCTAATGTAGTAGGGGTAATGTCAATCAAGGCACTAAAGGTATTAGATACAAAGCTCCTATCTGCACCAGTATCAAACAAAATTGTAGCATAATGGTTGTTGAGGAGAAACGTATCCGTGATGACGTTAGAGTCCAGGCTAGCATCTCTTCCTCCCAAAGCATAAGCTCTTCCTTGAGCTGTGCCATTCCCGTTGCCATTCCTACGGCTCTTCAGTTTTGGGCAATTCTTCTTGATGTTTCCGGTGTTACCACATTCATAGCATGCTCCTGCCTTTTGATTCTTGTTGTTGTTGTTGTTGTTGTTATTGTTGTTGGTGTTGACCCGACAATCATTGGTAGTATGACCATACCTCTTGCAGTTTCCACACTTGGGTGCACATTGTCCGGTGTGGTGGTAGTTGCACTTGGTGCACAGAGGTAGATTTCCAGTGTAAGCCTTCTTTTCACCAGGGCCAGCAGTGTATGCCCTAGCTACATTTTGCTTCTTGTGGGGTTGTTGATTGTTTCTTGATGAATCATCAGCCTTCCTTTTGTTGTTCATTCCTGTCTTGTCTACATAAGTATGTATTTCTGATCCCATCAAGTCTTGGGTGAACAACAATAGTCATCAAACAAGAGTTTTTTTTTGGGTCTTGCATACATACAATCCTATGAATGTTAATCAGGAAGTCCCCAATTTTGCAAAAACGTCCCTAGGCGGCCTTGTAATCGCCGATTAATCGCTACTCGACCATACACATTGGAAAATAAGGCAAATCGTGTGAAAAATCGGTCTGGTCAAAAATAGGTAAAAAAATGGGTCAAAAATCGGTCAAATCAGACAAAAATCGGTCAAATCGGCCTAATCGTCAACGAAAGTCAAACATTTTTTTTACAATGTGACTTTGAATTGTTAACTGTTAACTTTATTATCTATGTCTAAGTTTATGAACAAGTAACTTTGAACACATTTAATTTTAGTGTAAATTTAAAGTGTTGTATCTATCTCATGACAAGTAAACTTTGAAATAATATATAAAATTTTGCAAAACCGCTTAATCACGCCTAGACAGAGTACAGTCTACAGGGTGGTCGAGTCCGCCCGGCTAGCGACTAATCACAATTTTGCAACATTGGAAGTCGAACTGATGGTAACTTGTCAACTAATTCAGTCTCATCAGCAAGAAATTTAGTGCACATCAAGGAGAAGTTCTTGGAAAACGCTGAGTAAAGGCTGCAACATCCTTCCGCCTGACCCTAAGATTCCCACAGATCAATTTTCAAGTTTCTTGATTTTACCTTTTGGACAATATTTGTCCGTCAACTTTTTCTTGAGAGTTCCCCAAGTCATGGGTACATTGGATGGTCATCACATGACCATTCTACCAGGTTAGTGCAGCACCTAGCAAAGTGCAGGTAGCGAACTTCACTTGATTGTCAATGGTACAACCGCTAATGTGGAATACTGATTCCATCTTTTTGAGCCATTAAGACAAGCCAACAATGCATTCAGTTCCTTGAAGTTCAGGGGTTGGCATTTCATGAAACCGGTATAGGAATAGACACGTGCAGGTTGCACTGGCCTTCTGAGTCCTCCACCCAAACTTTGGCTTGCATCATCTGATATGTAGAGTTTTTCTTTTGGAATGCCTAATCGATCATAAATCTTGAATGGATTTTGGAGTCATGGCTTCGTTTGCTCCTTGTCTTGTTTACATGCATATTATACTTATCACAAGAATACAATGTACGTGAGATAATAATCCACAATGTCCCGATACAAATGATATGCATAATAATAAACTACACCACAACACAATGGAGAATGAATAAATAACAAATGATGTCACTCATAACATAAAACATCAACATTTCATAATGTCGAATCCAAACATGATTTTTTTGGATAAAAAAAAAATAAAATGACCACAATAATCTAGTACAGAAAATGAAAAATAATTCCTAAGTCTATTAGCTGAGAGTTACCACCCATGAACAAGTTAATAGACTAGACAAGATATCTAGAAATGAAAAGCACACTAACAGCTACTAAACCTGGCGTCCTCCACATCATATCAATCCGAGCCCTAGCCTCTATACATGGGTAAGAATCTATGTCTTGACTGCCAAAATCCTCAGCGCGTGGCGCTGCCAACGCTAATAAAACGACTCATGTGAGTCTCCAGGTGCCTCAAGTCGTGCCAATAACAACCCTGTACCGAGCCTCCATAACTAAGGTAAGCATGGCTGTACCACATGCAACTCTATCTTTCAGAATGTGCAGGTCCTCTGGCCTCTCACTACATCAATCTCGAGTCTAATGTCTTTGCGGTCAGTCTGAGCATCATGAAGCTATGTATAGAAATCCTCACTCTCTTCGCCTGCGAACCTATGCTGGTAGCTACCTCAAGTTGATTTCCTTAATATGAAGTCATCAACCCAACTTAAAGCCTGTTAAAGGCTCTGACATAAACTAACACCCCTGCATTCTCTGACAGCACTTTAGCAATAGTCCGGGCATCATGACCAGGACTACGAATCAAACCCTGTCCTGTCTCAATAGTATCAACAAAATCATACTGACCTCTAGGTGGTCTAGCAGCAGCAGCAGCAACAGAACTCTCTGCTACATCACACCTAGGTGGGGGAGCAGTAAGTACAAATCTCCTCCGAGGTGGCATGTCTTCCTCGGGGATGTCATCTCTCATACGGATCATGATGCCTTATGACCTAATGGTGCATGATCATAGGCAGGGCTGGTGGGTGGTAGTAGAAATGGAGGTGATCCAACAGCAAATGCATCAATCAGTGCTTGGGTAGAAGCGACCATGGGTGTCTGAGGTCTGAAAGATATCCTCGCTCCACGGTGTCTAGGTGGTGGTGGTGTGACAGCAGTCTCGTCCTCCTCGAACGGTTCAGTCTCATCAAAACCCTCAAAGGGCTCCTTCTCCTTAGTATCCTCATCCTCGGGCTCATGCTCCTCATTAGGATCCTCCTCGAGATCTTCCTCGAGATCCTCATCGTCATTCTCCTCGGGATCCTCATCGTCATCCTCTAGCTCATCTGGATAATCAATAGAATCCTCATCAGTATCCTCCTCTATCGAATCCGAGTCAGCAATGTATCCAGGTGACTTAGCAATCGGTGAAGCGTCATCAGCGTAAGGCTGATCCTTGACTTGCATGTCATCATCTGATGGTACAAGGTACTCTGGGTGCTCTGGCTCCAGAACGTATACCGGTACAGTACATGCTCGTCCAACTCCATGAGGTCAAGTACATAAGCAGGTGACAGTGGTGGTGCCTGCCCTTGTTACGAAACCTACTCGTAGGGGTTCATCTCTGGAAGCTCGCCGACATTCACAAGTGGAATACCCCATGATGGTCCATTTGAATCAGAGGATATGGACGTATAGGTAACTGCAGACGATGCGTTGTCTGATGACATGGCTAATCTGTAACCATAATATAAACTTGTATAAGTATATTATATAAGACCAGCAGTAATTTACATAATGTAATATTAACACGTATATAACCTATGTAAGCACTTAGTTTAATCAACTAATGCTAAAATGATGCATGACATGTAAGCATGTATACTAGATGCAAACTTGATGCAACACTACCCGTTTGCATGTATGTCCCTTTGAAAAACTTTTGAATGACGCAATGTTTGAAAAACGGTTATAGACCAAGTAAAAACATTTGACATTGTTCTCTATAACCTGGCTCTGATACCAATATGTAACACCCCCAAAATGGGTCGCATCGGAATATGATACTCCAGGAGCATTGCTTCATAGATCAATAGCACAAGATATGAGAACGACCTCTAAAAGAGTCATTTAAAACTGATACATTGGATTTTATAAATGGTTTGTTACAAAAGCCCAAAGGTTTAACTTGTTCAACTTGAGAAAGTAAAGATTTCACAACATAACAATATCCCAAAATGTAATGCACGTAAATATTTATAGCAATATGACTTCAAAAGACGACCATCCAATGTACCCATGACTTGCACCTTATTGACTTGAGAAAACATGTTTAAACTATCAACAATAATATTGGTGAATTTATAGGTTTATAAATTTAATGAAGCGGATAGCAAGATTTCCCCTGTACTAAAGGCAACAAATATATATCACAAAAATGTATTACGATATTCACTAAGCACATACACTAAAGCAAAACAATGTAGTATATTTAAATACGTATAAATGACGGAGCCCAATGTAGATGTTCAAACCCGTGAACATCAACTATGAGTCCAAATGGTATACATTCCGACGTTTCCTGACCCTCCTTCCCCCCCGGCTAACCGGTAAACTAGCTAATGCTACGTGCCCGATACGGGATGTTAAATCCCAATAGATCTATTCATAACATTCGCGCTTACAATCCAGTAATTAACAGTTCATGATGATGGGCATAGTGGGTTATAGCTACTTAGGCAAACTCGTAATATTTGAATTAAAATATACTTGCATCCATTTTGTAAAACAAACATGATCTCATCCCCGAGATTTGATAAATGATTTAAAAAGTGTAAGATGAGGACTATAAACTCACCTAATGATATAATGAGGTAGCAATGAATATGAAGCGAGCAAGGTAAATGGTGCACGCGAAAAACAAGGCAACCATATCCGCTACCAAAATAATAATACGCATATTATTAATCATGTAATATACTATAATGCATGCAATCTTGTCCTTAGTATTATGCTTGAGTTTAAGAAATATTACTTGTTTAAATTGTGGTTAATCATGAAAAATGGTACCAATGTATCGGGTCCATAATTTTTTAAAACCAAAAACATGTAGATTACTATATCGGGGAATCGAAAGACTTCCACTAATTAATTCAGTTGACACTTAGGTTTTCTCTCTAAGCGTCGTCAAATCAAAAGGACTGAAGCTTTGGGAACAAAACGAATTTAAAAGTATTAATACTTAAATTTTTATTTATAAAATTTTGGGACAAACATAGAATTTTACAATCAATTTCTGGACTTGTTACTAAATAAAATTACAACCAAAAAGTGGCTTTGGAAACTAGGCTAGGTCGTCTATAATTTCTCTTTTATACGTTTAGACAGTTAGTGACTTTCTCTGGGATTCACAAACGAGGCAAATGTAGGGGTGTCCGCGACCCATTGTGCCAATCAGTATTAACCATTGAATTCACGTGACATCAGCACTAACTTAAGTTTCCATATTCGGTACGTTACTTCCGTATTATGACAACTAAAAGTACCTATATAAACTATTCCAGTCCCTAACTACACCTTATCTTTTGTAAGTTTTGGTGGTCCGATGAGATGTGTGAAACACATAACCATTTTTTATATCAAAATAGACCCTAAAAAGATCAAAACTGTGCTTTAAATACTTGTATATTGCTTGTTTTGTCTTTTTATTGTGTAGGTACGGATAAAGCAAAAATCCCAAGAAAACGGTTAAAACCGGGTAAACTCAAACACAAGAGCGGAAGAGCACGCAAAAAGCTAGGAAGAAGCTTTCCAAAGTGTCAAGTCCTCTTCTCAGTCAAGCCTTGGCCAAAACCATAGTCAAAGTCACAAAATCCAATTCCCCAAAATAGGCCCTTCAAGTTAAAACCAAATTACAAAACAACAGCCTAAATACCCTTAACAGTCGTTATCTTTTATTAATAAAAGATAACGACCGTTACCTTCTTAATAACACAAAAATCCACTCCAATACACGGGCCCAAATCCATAATATCTGGCCCAAGCCCGAAGTCAAAGAGAAATGAGCCGCCCAAAACTCACATCCCTAATACCCGGCCCAAACCCAAAGTCAAAAGAAGATTTTACCCGGGTCAAACATATACAAACACACCTTTTATAAGTTAAAATCATAGGGCTTTTCATAATTAAGGGGCAGAAAAGACAATTCAAGGGGTCAAGTACATGGTGGCAGAGTTATATATCATTTATGAGCCCTCATTGGTCAATTCCATCAAAGGAATGACACGTCGGATTGAAGAAAGCACAAGGAAATGTTAAGATTTGTACTTAAGGTACTCATAAAGAAAGCACAAAGGTGTCACATCACGGATTGCCACGCTAGCAAACCGTGTGAGACAATCTAATCCAACGGTGTGCGAGATGGATTCAATGATTGAAGAAATGATCAAGGGACAAGATTGAGAGGAGGTCTAACAAACTTTGGGGCCTAGAAGCTTCCCTGGTGGCTATAAATACGAGCACATCCTCACACACATGAGGCATCTTTTTTCTTTTCTAGTTTTTTAGCTTTTAGATTTTTAATTTAGCTTAAGTTTTAAAGTTTTAAGTAAATGTAATCTTCATTTAAATCTTCTGTATTTTCTTTTCAAGTAATGTAATCAAGCTTTTTAGTTAATAAAATTTAAGTTTTCTTCAATAAATTGTCAAAAAGCCCTCAATAAGCTCTAGTGATAGTGTACGGATTCATAAGTTCTTATAAGCTCTCACAAGTCTATAAGCTTGTGATTGAGCTCAATTTAGTCTGTAATATACTTAAACCTTAAAATCAGCTTAAAACCTTGAAATATTAGATTTACAAGCTTATGGAAGGGAAGATGAGCCAATTATAGAAGGGCTTATATGGACTTAAACGAGCTTATCTCTGATAAGCCAGAGCTGTTGATAAGCTCTTTGAGTATTTATGCCTTTGTTTTGCTAAGGTCATTGTAAGTTTTCATTTACTCTCCTTATCTTAAGTTTCCTAGTGTAAAATTGCTTATTTGCTTATCAATTGCTTATTCTGCTTATTAGCTTGCTTCTTTGTGCTTAATGTCATCTTATATGCTTATTAGTTTAATTTGATAATATGTTTTAAGTCTATATAGCTTAGATGTTAGTTTTATTCAATCTGTCATAAAATCAACTAAAAAACCAAAAATATTAGAGTAATTTGTAGATCTTAAATTCTAGCTTATCTAGTTGTTTAAATAAGCTCATTAGGTTTGCTATAAGCTGTTTATCATCTGGTTATTAAGTTTAATCATTAGATTTAAGTTTAGCTTGTTAAAATGAATTTGTCAAAAGTTTTAAGGGGTGTTTGGATTAGTGTTGTTTGACCTTCAAAAGTCAAACTAAGTTGAGTTCATTACTTTTGTCACTTTTAAATTCACTTTTAATCAGTAGTGAATGAAATTTTAGAGGTTAGATTTAAGAATCTAGAAAGCTTAAGCTTAATTTCTTGTTCTTGCACCAGGGTAGTTTTTCCCTTTTTCTTTGGTTGTTAAAATTGATCCAAGCCTTCCTAGGCTTGGATTTTGTTTGCTAAGTGTTCTTAAACACTCAATAAGAGTGTGTAGTGCAGGGTTGTCCCTTAAGGACACCTGCATTTGTGTTTTTGTACCTTTGCAAATTGCACCAGCAGTACTAACTACTATTAGTACTGCTGCCTTTTTCCTTTGAATTTAAGCTAGCTTAATTAGGATTTAGATTTTAAAATTTAGTAAGTTTATAGATTAGATATAGGATAATATAGATTAAGTCTTGTTCACATTTCTAGCTTATTTCTTAGGTTAAATTAGCTTATAAAGTTCATAAAAAAAATCTTAAAAATACAAAAACAGTACTAAGTAGATTTTGGCTTTTAACCTTATAATTTAGCTTATAAGTTTAGTTTTTATAAGTTTTATTTATAGCTTATATGTTAATTTTTAAGTTTGCAAAAGCTAAGCTTCTGTCATAGCTTATTGAGCTTTTTAGCTTATTTAGATTTCAGGTTTTAATGCTTATTCCTGAGTTTACCTCTTAAGATCATAGGATTTAGATAGCTTTAGGTGTTTTTAGTCAAAGTAGCTTATTGATTTTAGCTTTTACACATTTTAAGCTTTCTAGAACAGTTTTTAGATTTGAATTTGAGCTTAAAATGAGTTGTTTGCAAGCTCTTAAGTGAGAAGTAGAATTTTAGCTTTTAAAAGCTCGCTTTCTATTTACAGCTTAGTAAAAAGCCTTTTGAGATCGTAATTTTGAGTTTAAGCTTATAGTCCATTTATTAAAGTTGCTTAAAAAGTTGTCCTCTACAACTTTTGTTCTTTAAGTTTTTCATAAAAAACAAAAAAAAGGGAAGTGGAAGTCGGGGGTGAGCAAGACTCGAACCCCCGACCTCAACACCTCAACCTTTTATACACACACACTCACACTCCTTACCGCTGTGCCCTGGGGTCTTTTTCATAAGACCCTTGCACTATTAATTTCTTATACTCATTTAGCTTTATAAGCTCTTATAAGTTGTTAAGCTTATTTCGTGGCTTATTTTATAAGCTACAATCTCGGGCTTATTTTTCCTAGGATTTATATAGTTTAAGCTATTTTCTGTCATTTTTCTAGAATTTTTAGAGTTAATTTAGTAATTTTAAACATTAATTTTCATTAAAAACTTTAAAAAATCATAAAAAATAGAAAAATAATCAAAAAAATATAAATCTTTTTTAGAAAATTTTCTTTTATCCTAAAGTTCATAGGAAAATTAGTTTTGCTTTCGTAGGGTCTAAATTGCAAAATTTCATTTTCTAAAGAACGAGATTCGTTCTCGTTCTCGTTCTCGTTTTTCGTGTTTTAACGTTCATTTTAACTCCGTTTTTTGTTCTAGTTTTATTTAAACTTACTTTCTAGTCAATTTAAGTCCGTTTAAAAAGAAAAACTCAATTTAGGTTTAATTTTATAAATTTAGGGTTTGTAGTTTCTGTTTATGGTTCCCGTTTTGTGTTTTTAGTTAAAATTTAAATTCCCGTTGTTTGTTTTCATTCTTAATTGTTATCATTTGCTTATTTTAATTTGTAGAAGTAGAAAATCAAATCAAACTTTGTATCCCATTCAAATCATTGTCCAAGCATCAAACGTGGTCTCAATTTCACAAGTCGTTGGGGAAACGACCCGGGGAATCATACTTCCCGGTTAAGATACGTATTATATTATATTATATATATTTTGAAGAGTTTCCTTTTCACCTTTGTCCTCAAGGGTAAATTGGTAAATTTCCCATAGTATATTATATTTTATATTTTAAAAGCGTATCAAATTTTTGGCGCCGTTGCCGGGGATTTGTGATTAAGATTCTATCGTTTGAAGTTTGTTGATATTAATTTGAAGACCCTTTCATTTTTGAAAGTTTTGTTTTTATTAAAAATAATAATAATAAAAAAATTATAAAAATAAAAAGTAAAAAAGCTCCTCCAAGCTAGGTCTCTTCTTTCCAAACGATGGGCGATTGTCCATGAGTGTGTAGTGTCTAGGTGGGCCTACACGGTATTTAGCTCTATTGCTAAAAGGTGAAGATCGTTCGAACTCACCATATTTAGATTCTTCGACGCTTTTTACTTCTTCTTTGAGAGGGCAGTCTTTATCTGTAACACCCCCTAAAATCACAACGCAGCGGAATACCACATGGGGTGCTACTTCATAATACACAGCGCTAGATACAAGAGAACGACCTCTAAATGTGTCGTTTGTAAAACAATCTCGTTGATTTTCTGAAATCAAAATAATAGTTGTCCCATAATTGCATCACCATGAAAAACTTGAATGTAAAGACTCCAATGCACATCAAATAATCCAAGCATCTAATTCACCTGAGAAAAACATGCTTAAAAGTGTCAACATTAAAGTTGGTGAGTTCATAGATTTTTGTAAATACAAATGTTGAACTAGTCAGGGTTATCACTAACCCATTCACGCAGATTTCCTGACGATGGTAGTAGTTTCCGATGACAAGTTGAAGTCAATACCACATGCTCATACTCGACCGACATAAGTAACAACATCATGAAAGCTCAAGTACATGTTTCAAGACTTCCGCTACTCTGATACCGTCGTCTGTTTTGTATGTGCGAAGTATTAGATTGGATACCGCATGATCTCATAAGAAAGTGAGAATGTTTAACAGTAAAAAGAATATCAAGAAAGATGGTTACACTCGCTTTCAACATCAAGAACAGTATGAGCATGTCGGTCCAGAAGTCACAAGATCACAAGAAGGCAAAGATTACAAGATGGCGAAAAGAGATTATGCTTGGTTGATTATGTGAAGTTCTAAAGAATCGTTGTAAGCTCAGATTGTTTAGATCTTTTATCTAGGATAAATTAATAACAAAGGCGGAATATTTAATACATAGAATCTTATTAACACAAGGTTTTTCATAATCAAATAGGGGACTAAAGTATGAAACTTTGATTTCGACAACCACGAACCACTATCACACTTCTAATCCAGCCTTTAACAGCTCAAATTCCTCCTGACGCCCTTAAGTAAAAGGAACTTGAGTAGTAGAAACTTAAACTAGCAGTAGTAAAAACCTTCACCTCATGTGATGCATGTAAATGGTTAAACATTTTAACAATAAGCTTCCCCTGAAACCCATATGTTGACCATTTCTTGAATGTAGGCTCTATGTAATGATTACTGATGAAGAAAACTAAGTATTACAAATTTGATGCTGAAGTAGAACAACCCAAACTTGTGTCTTATATCTTGTACTATCCACGTGACGTCAAACTCATACCAAGACCAAAATATAAGTAGATCACAACCTCTTGACAAAATCCTCATCTTCTATGAGACACATAACACAAAGTGATAGCAAATGTGAGCATTGAGCACCATAAGTTAGATCACACACCTTTGCTAGATTTGTCAAATCTTCGTCACTCGGTTTTCTAAGTTTTCGACAAGTTATCTTCAAAGTGTAACACCCACTTTAAGATATGATATGAACACGCATCCGAAAAACTCCACTTCAACTTCAAATAAGCAATAAACAATTCTCTTCTGTCTGAGATCAGTTTGTGTGTATCATCTGATATCTGTCAATACTAACAGTAGAAACATTTGTATCGGATAAAACTGGCAGTATAAATATCCATAGCCAGCAGTACAAATTTAACAACGAACAGTATAAACTTTTCCTTCAAACCCAAGCTTAGCAACACTTTATTTGTCACAAAACCGTTACAAATTTGCATGCTCCTTCCTCCCATTCATTTTAGCGACACTTAGTTTGTCACTAATCCGTCACTAAACTGTCACTATTTGGTATTCTCCTTCCTCTCATGCTTTTAGTGACACTTATTATGTCACTAAGCTGTTACTATTGTGTCACTAATTCATTGTATACTAATGACAGTATTAACTTCGAATTTAGTACTGTTGGCCGCACTAATATAGAATGAGCAGCACTAAGCATAACCAAAGACCACGAACAAATTAATCATTCTATCCATAACCTGCTAAACTCAACTACATCCTCTATTCCAAAAACACAACTAGAAACACAACAGCAATAACCTCGAACCTTAAGCTTAAAACTTGTTGTCATAAAACAAGTACCCATGTGCTGCTTCTTTTCAATGAATGACAAACCAGAAAAAAAAACTTGATTGCAAACTTGTATGACTTAATGTCGAACCTTTGCTTTCAATCAATAAGAACCTTCGACACCATCTTCAAAGTTACTGATTTATCGATTTAGGGTTTCGCTGAAAAACCCTAACTTCACTGTAACTTTACATGTAGATGATCTTGTGATGTATCTTGCTGTCGTCATTCTTCTTTGCTGCTACAGTAGCAGTTGTATAACCAAATCCTAAACATCAATAGCCAACTACTCGCTTGGACCCCTTGACGACACATCTCCTTGCTTCTTTTTATGTCTAAAACAGTTTAACCATTTGCTGCCAATACTTTCGTGAATCAACAAAGCTATCTGCTTAAAACACCAGTTGTTCCTTCTAGGAGCAGAAAACAAATGTTATGAACTGATTTAAGCATGGATAGAAGATAGTTTGCTACTGCAACCAAAGCTCACAAACCAGCTTATTACAAACTCCACACCATTTAATCAGATTAGGCGTTCCAGTAATAAGCTTCAAACGTTTCTACTAGGGTTCATCACCAATCAAAAGATTGACTTACCAAAGCTAATAGAAACAAAAACATCACGTCACAGAAACACTAAAACCCTTATCTGCTTATTGATTTAGGATTTGGTAAAAACCCTAATTTCATAGAATTTGACCAGTAAATCAAAACAGAAAATCATACCATCTTTTTCCTTCATAGCATGACAACAACCTTGTAATCATCCTAGATTGATAGCCACGAGGCTCTGATACCAATTGTTGAAAGTCTAAAGAATCGTTGTAAGCTCAGATTGTTTAGATCTTATATCTAGGATAAATTAATAACAAAGACGAAATATTCAATACATAGAATCATTGTTATTAACACAAGGTTTTCATTATTATCTTCTGTGATACATAACTACTACAAGCCCCAATTCTACCTTGATCAAATGGTAGAACGTGTTATCTAAACTATAACAAGGAATCAAAGATCCTTGAGGCTAAAACACACAAATTCTAGGCGTCAAAGTTGTAATAGTATAGCTCGTAGCGTAATAGTAGCATAATATTTGGAAACTTACCCAGCACATAAGTCATCCTTATGTTGACCGGCCCTAAGCAAGGTATATATACCCCTCTCCATGCCTTGGAGAGGGTTGGTTGTTCATTTGGTCATTCACCATAATACATTTTCCTTTCTTTTTCTCACTAAATGCTACAACCCTCCTTTCTCTCTCTAAACTTTCTTTCTTGATTAGTTGTTAAGTGATTTGATACTTCTACAAATCCATAGACAGTTATTTAACGGTGTATCACATCTTACCATTATGAATCATTTTAAACCTACTTTTCATAATAAAAATAAAATTTATCAAGAATATAAAAAATAGTTTCATATCTTATTTGTAAAGATTATTTTAAACATAGTCTTGACAATCAACAGGTATCACATCGTTTCATAAAAATCATTGTAAACATAGTTTCATAATAAAGAGACATTTACATAAAAGCGGCGTCATAACGTATTCATAAAATCATTTCAAAAATAGTTTTCCCTAAACACCATCAAGATATACTTCAAAAGGATTTTCATAATTCGACATCAATATAAAATATGTTACTCAAATAAAGGACATCGTAATACCAAAAGGATTGCAAAATACCATAGAGACTCTAACACAAATCTATGATTTCAAGGCGAAAAGAGTACAAGTAACCATATAGTTAGAATAAAAGTCAAACAAACACGTACTAGAGAAATTCATGCAAAGACATTACGAACCAAATGAAAAACATAAGGACTTATCCGTACTAACGATCAAAAGGACAACACATAGAAACATCAGTACTAACATTTTACAAACATGTTAGGAAAACTAAAGGATCTATAAATAAGGGAGAACAACCAATATATATCAAGACGCTGAATGGGAACGATAGAACATCCGTACAGACATGATACGAACAAGAAATAGTAAAATGAGGGTTAGATATCCGAACGAATAATCGAGCAGACGAACAAACTCAATAATTGTAATAGTAGTAATAAGAGGTATCCAGAATATTCGTTAATGTTAGATAGAAGGAAAACTTACTGACTACGCAACTATTCATAATACAACCGCACATAATACAACGTCTTACACTATTACCTAACAAACAACATTTATCAATGCAATCATTATCACAAGTCTACGTCTGTGATGCCTTTATAATTATGTTGGTCACCCGTAATTATAATTGCATCCTTTTACATGTGTACTTGCTTCCAAGACTACACATCTCAATGATAACGCACAAATATATACATATACCACATAGAAAATCTTACACGACCCCAATATAACACAAACACGATGTTCCATCAAAGCAATATTTATTTATATATAGATAAAATCCAAAAAGACAGAAAGAAAACGAAAGCCTCCTAGTGCCCCAAAATACGAAATATCCTAAAAGAAATCATCAATAATAGCAATGTGTCAAGGTGAATGATGGGATAAGCTTATGTTGGGCCTCGCTTGGGTTTGACTTTGCCTTCGCAAGAGTCACCCGACTCCGCGGGTCCAGGCCTGCTACGAGCATCCGATATGAGATCTGAGTCTGCCTCCTTCTCTGACTCTTCTAACTACTCTTCCTCATTCGGTTCCTCAAGAGGATCCTCCTCAATTGGCTCCTCTTCTGGATCTTCTGATATCGAGTAGCCCGTAGGTCGAAATAAAACTCAAAGAAAAGCAAGAAAACAAAACGCCTAGATAGTTAAACACATAGATCCTATTATGCAGCTATATGAAGGACTCCTATGTTATAGTCTAGGGTAAACCACCTAATTCTCTATAACCTGGCTCTGATACCAATCTTCCAGACCCCGCCAAGGAGGAAACGCGAGGCGTAACAGGATAGGCATCATCACAACACATTGATGTCACAATAGAGAATAACTAAAATGCATAATCACTTAATAAATCAAAATGTCATGACGAAACTTGACACAAGTGGGGACTTATATCGAGGTTAATCAAAAAACAACAATACATAGTCATAAAATGAAAATCCAAAATAACAAAGTACCAAGTATGAAAGTATATCAAGTATGAAAATGTAAATGATAACTAGTAAGTCTTCAAATGTGGGGAACCTAAAGTCTCACTAGCCAAGCAGTCTCGAACTCTTAAGCCTCGCTAACTTCACCTCCAAATGGATACTCTCAAGTGTCAACATTACGTTGGTGAGCTCGTAGGTTTAAGCGTAAAACAATAATTAGTTGTGGACATAAAATAAAAGTTAGACAATCATACGGTTAATAGCATGCATCCTCAATCTCATATCACGACAAATCATATCACAAAGTAGGTAGGCTTTACCCCTGATGCAAATACAACAAGCTAGCATAGTATCCATGTATCATCAATAAGAGTTACCACATTTGGCTGGAGTGGCACAAGCAACTCATGTATCTATGTATCCACATATGTATCATGTAAACTTACACACATAATTGTATCGCATATATAACTACATAACCATGTCTAAATAAAACCAACTTAAAACCATTTAATCATAGCAAAGAAAATATTCCAAAATCATTTTGTATCCATTTTCACCCCACGAAAACGTTTAAAAAGGGGCTACGAGAAACTCACCTCAAGCTTCATAAATGTGCACAATAATCTCCACAACATAATTAACAGGTTACACATGATCAAGGCTTTACGGACCTATCCGTGTAACCTTTCAATTGATGGATACTAATGTCTAAAGTACACTTATAAACATAACATAAATTTGTCCTGAAAACTCAGATTCGATAACGAATCTGGTAAAAATATTTTGACTGACTTCTACTCACGAAACCACATTTGTTGGAAAGTAGACTCTCTGTAGTTAATTTTAGAGCCAAGAAAATCTATCAAACTCATCCGTATGACCGAGTTATGACTCTCACAAGTTGACCTAAAATTCTGCCTAGTTTCAATTTCGAATATAACAACAATTAACCCTAACCAAACGCATCCTTACGCTACTAATTACACCCTAAACAATAATTTATGATCATACTAACATGTTTACTGAATTTTTATGAAACCCTAATTCCACCAATTAAAAAGTTACAATTAATTAAATTAAAAGAAGTTTAAATAAAAAGGGTTACCCAAAAAACCTTTAATCCGAAAACACACGAACTTAAGCCCTAAATTTTCTTGAAAAAATTTGGTGATTCCTTCCTTGGTCTTGGGGCCGGTCGAACACAAAAGAGGGGAGAAGGGAGAAAAAAATGTTTTAGGGTTTAATAATGAAAACTATTTATAAGATATTTTTGGGTATTTATTTCCTAATACAACTCAAACTTTGTTTCCTTTTTCCATCCCCTTCTTTGAGCCGATCCAAACACACCCTTAATATATTTTTTTATTATTAATATTTTCGGTTAGAATTTTATATATATATATATATATATATATATTGAATTATTTATTACATATTTACTTGAAAACCTTTAATTATTTACACATAAATCCTAACTAGAAAATATTTACTTTACCTATAATTTTCCTCAAATATTTTTATTACTTATAATATAATTAAATTATCGAATCCTAATTTACTTAATAATCTCGAATCGAAATTAACGATACTTACTACATAAATTGTTTCAAAACGTTATGAATAACGAAATGACCAAGAAATGTCTATCTCATAATCATCATTTCCAATTAAATAAAATGACTAAATGTCTTAATTGAATTTCTCACACATAAAATGCATCTCATATACTATAATTCACAAAATCAAAAGCCACAAATTAAACTTACACACAAACTCAAATCATATAACACCTAGTTAGGCTAACACTATTGGTTAACTAACCTGGTTTGATCACGGGTTTCACACGAGCTCAAGTCAGAGAAGTTGTAAGCTTCCCGTTGTGAGGATAAGTGTATAAAAATGCTCACTCTCCTTTATATGAAGAATGAGTCCTAAGCTGACATGTACTTAGAAGTCGTATGTTTTGCGTAAACTTTTGAAAAGTTTTGGTAAAGTGTGCTCAAAAACAAGAAGATTTCTCTTCTTTTCTTAAGATAAGTGCACTGACATGTACACTTTCTTTTCTTTGAAAACACGGGTCTCGTACTGAAGTATACGAAATCCATTGACTTGAGCTATAAAACTTTGAATGTTTTGGTTAAATAGCTCAAGACCGAAAAGATTTCTCTTTTTGTTGTTAAGGATAAACGCACTGAAGTGTACATTTTTCTTTTATCTGAAGATTGGGTTGTTATATGTTATTTAATAACAAACCATCAATTTAAGCTCGGATGTTGACCTGAATTAGCCAACAGCCATCAAGATGACAAACTAGAGATAAACCTTTGGAACCCATTTAAGTACGGTTCCAAGAGGTTTACCAACTTTTGAAAACCATTTGAATGTTGTGTCAATTTGATGCAAAGATGTTGAATCCCATCGAGGACTAGAAACCGGTGTTTCATTTGGAAATAATGCTCGTGGAATCAACGGAGACTTAAAATTCCTTTTGTTTTTCCATTGATTATGAAAGCTTGGATTTTCTTGTGGAGTTTTAAATCTTGACGACAGAAGAAAATTTCCATCTATTGTTGAAAACAGGTGTTTCATTTTGAGAATTCATTTTTGAAATGAATGGAAATCTTCCATTGTGTGGAATTTTCAAAACAGACGCATTCCTGTTTTGCAACGAACGCATTTCTGATTTTGAATATTTGAAAGGTTTTGAATGACTTTGTTTTGGTCTCTACACTTGCTTTACCGGTGTAAAACAAGAGTTTAGAGTTTTAAGAAACTATCTTTTCTTACTTGAATCACTTGAGTTCAAAAACTTTTGAGAAATCGATGTTTCAAAAACTTGAGGTTTCTTATAAAACTTTCTATCTTTTTGCAAAGAGTATGTTGTAAACTGAGAGACCTTCTTCTAAAATGAATTTGAAGATTCACTTGTGTAAATCTTCTTCGAAACACTTACTTTTGGTGTTGAAAAGTTTGAAATTGGAGATTTCCCTTTGTCCTGGTTTAGAGCATCAAACTTTGCTTTTAGGGCATTGTATGATATTCTCAACTCGCTATATTCTTTTTGATTTGAAATAAGATCTTGTGATGCCAACTTTGATTCTAGAGAAGTAATGTGTTTTAAAAACTGATCTTTTTCGACTTTAGAATCTTGAATCTTACGATCCAATTGATGTTCAAGGACAACTTTTGTATTTTCAAGCTTTTCAAAGTAAGTTTCAAACTTTTCTAGTTTCTTTGAAAAATCAACTTTGGCATCCTCAAAATCTTTTGTTTTTTGAGCTAAGGTCATTTCGAGCTCCTTAATCTTTGTTTCAAAACTTGATGTTTTATTTCCGAAAAGAATTTTTTTCTCCCCTGATTCTGATTCAACACTTGAAGGATCACAATCATACAAAATTTTTTGAAGGAAATCATTTGAGGTTCGAGAGTCAAGCTTTTTCTTTTTCATTGATTCAATCTTTTGAAAAACTTTATCAAACTTTTTATCCGTAAATTCAGACAACTGAGACTTTAAATTTTCTGCTTCGTTTTGAGAAACGATTAAACTTTGTGTCTGAACTCGTGACTTTTTGATAGAATCAAACAAATTTTTGTAAACAAACTTCAAGTGTTCATTCTCTTTAATTAATGAAGCCACTTGATGTTCCAACTCAATGTTTTGAGTTTCAATCTCATCATAATCAACTTATGTTTGACGTCATCACATTGATTAGTTTCATCTCTTGAACTTTGAATTGACTCAAACAAATCTTTATAACTCCTTTTCAAATGTACATTTTCGATTTGTAATGATGCCATGAAATTCTCATTTTCTGTTTGCATTGTTTTCAAAGAATTGTTTTGTTGAATATTATTTGAAAAAACTTTTTGAAGTTGTGCAACGGTCTTTTTGAGACAAATATTTTTACTTTCTAAAAAAGAATTTTGTTCAAACATCTCATTCTTATACATATGGCTATGTGACTCTGATATGGCTGACTCAAACTAAGTTTTGAAGAATTCTGTCTGAATGTCCAAAATTAAAGACTTTTGTTGGGATTCAGAGCTTCTACACTTAGTACTGCTAGTTATAGTTAGTTAGTACTGCCAGTACATTGTTAGTACTATCAGTATAGTTAGTACTGTTAGTATAATAGTTAGCACTATTAGTTATATAGTTAGTACTGCTTAAGTGATATGCATAAGTTATATTAGGAATAGATATGCATGATCACTTAACGCGTTTTGTAAGCCCATTAGGGTTTTCCTTAGTGTATAAAAGGAACCCTATGGCATAGTTAGAGATATTAATTTTCACAGCAAACACAAGTTTATATAGTTAGCTATTCTGTAACCTAGGCAGAATATTTGCAATCAATATATATTCAAAGTTTTGTTTACATTGTTCTTCTTAGTATTACAAGTTAGATTCCTTGAATCTATTGAAGTTAACTAAGCCTTAACAAGCTAAGAATATCTATTCATTGGGACTCACAAGTGGTATCAGAGCTTGTAGAGAAACTCTGAATAAGAAGAACTTAACCAAATCTAGAACTCTACCTACAATACAAGATGTCTGGTGAACAATCTGCACCTCAAATGGCACCAGTAGAATCTCCTCATGTGGTGTCTTCTGTAAAACTACATATCCTCAAGAAAGGTGAATACACCCTTTGGAGCATGAGGATGGAGCAGTACCTCACAAACACTGATTATGCATTGTGGCAAGTAATCATGAATGGTGATGAACCTGTGCAAACAACAAAAGATGAAAATGGTGTTGAAACTGAAGTACCTCCAAAGACTGCTCAAGCACTATTACAAAGACAAAGAGAAAGAAAAGCTAAAAGTATTTTGCTTTTGGCTATTCCTGATGAATATCAACTGAGGTTCCATGGTATACAGGATGCAAAAACTCTGTGGGCTGCTATCAAGAGTAGATTTGGTGGTAATGTTGAATCTAAGAAGATGCAGAAGAATGTCTTGAAGCAACAATTTGAAAACATTTCTGTATCTGACACAAAAGGCCTAGATAAATCATATGATAGGTTTTAAAAACTTATCAGCCTACTAGAAGTTCATGGTACAGCTATCTCTAATGAAGATGCAAATCAAAAATTCTTAAGAGCTCTACCTTCATCATGGAATAATGTTGCTTTAATTATGAGGAACAAAACTGGTATAGATGATTTGGATATAGATGATCTGTACAATAACCTTAAAGTGTTTGAAGCTGACATCAAAAATTCATCTGGATCATCTTTAAACTCTCAGAATGTGGCCTTTCTCTCTGCAGAAGACACTAACAGTATTAATGAAGTTAATACTGCTAATGGTGTTTCTACTGCATCAAGCCATAATTCTCAGGGACAAGCCTCTTCATCAACATATACTGATGATCTAATGCTCTCATTCTTTGCTAATCAGTCAAATAGTCCACAACTGGATAATGAAGACCTAGAGCAGATTGATCATGATGATTTGGAAGAAATGGACCTTAAATGGCAGGTGGCCATGTTTTCTATGAGGGTTAAGCGATTTTATAAGAAAACTGGAAGAAAATTAATCTTCAATGGCAAAGAACCTGTAGGTTTTGATAAAACTAAGGTTGAATGCTTTAACTGTCATAGAAGGGGCTATTTTGCCAGGGAATGTAGAGCAACAAGAAATCAAGGGAACAAGAATGGAGATGAGGGTATAGAAGCAGGGACAACACCAGAAGGATTGTACCAGTAGAGACCTCTGATGCATTGGTTGTTTAGGACAATGCTTTGATTGTGCAAGATGGATTGGGATATGATTGGAGTTATATAGCTCTAGATGAACCAACTGAATTTGCTCTTATGGCCTACACTTCAGGATCTGACACAGAGGTACAATCTTGTTCTAAAAATTGTCTATAAAATGTGTTAAAAACTTATGGAAAAACTTCAAAAAAAGTTTGATGAACAGCGACAAACTCTTAGTAAGGCGAATCTTGATTATTTTATAGATTATCAGTTAGGCCTGAATCTGTAGGATGCACAGTTAGTTGTTTGGTATGTGACTTAATTACAATACCTTTACCTTTTAAAACGGGTGCCTAAAATAACCAAATAAACGGGACTTAAATTGCCAAATACTAATGCGTGTTTTGCTAATTGTTTTGTGCAGGATTGGATAACTAAGGGAAAAGGTACGAAAAAAACAAAGACACCAAACGACAAAACCGGATCGGTATGGAAAAGTCTGTGAAAGACAAAGCCCCAAAATTCAATAGCGGAAGTCAATCGAAGTCTAAATGTATACAGAAAAGTCAACTGGTTCTTAGCCCTAAGTCCAACAACGAAGCCAATAAGTCATTCAAACATCGTTTTTTATTAGTTTATGGGTTGATGTTAATTACCCATGTTATTTAAGGGTTTGGTGTTTAGAGGAGTTGAGAAAAGAAGGGCATAAATTGCAAAATTTAAGCAAAGTTGTACTACAAGGGGCATAACTGCCAACTCCTCTAAACTTGTACCACCCAAGGACGAATGGTGCAAGTATTGTTATAACTCTCGGGGACTGAATGTGCCAAATCCCCAAAAGTTATAACAATACAAGGACCATGGATGCAATGAATCAAGTAACTATGAGGGGCCATTATTGCCCAAACCCCAAACATGCACTCTGTTATAACCCCAACTTCTTTTCCCGCCCTTCTTTTTCACCAATACTACATTAGGTTTGTTAACCCATTTTTACCCGTAGACCACTTCACCACCTCCATGGGTTACTCACTCCACCCTCCTCCACTAACTTTCCCAGCTGTGAGATTGCCAAGTTGGCAATCCCACACCTCCCAAGGCCTTGTTCGACGACATGATTTAGATTTTGGATGAAATTTAGGGCTAGGATCTGTGTTTGTTTTTACACTCTCACACATCTAACACAAAGGACTCAGTATAAAGAGTGAAGACAGTAGATTAGAGAGTAGTTAGTTTTTGTTTTTCTTATTTCATTTGTATTTTTCTAAATTCATGTCATGTTAATCCAATTGTTTCAAAATGTTTGTCAATTTGTGTTTAGTACTTTGTTACATACATTTGTAATCTTCTTTAGTTATTATTCGAAGCAAGTTAATTCGTGTTTATGTTTTAAAATTTCTGGAATAAGCCAATTTTCTAGCATTATGATCGTAATAGCTATTTTTTGCTTATTACATTTTTCTTACGATCATAAAGTTATATACTACAACTTGTTATATAGCCTTTTTATAAACTGTCTTGGTTCATTAATGTTCAATACCTTCACTCTTTTCATCAGTTCACTTCTATTTCGGAAGCTCAAGGAGGTAATCAGCCTCCGAGAGCTTATTGAGTTTTAAGCTCAGGTTTAGTGGATATGGAGCATTAGGTCAGGGATTTTAAGCCATCACTCAACAAGAGTGGCTTGGGTTCGAGACAACAAAATTTCTAAGGGTTTAATTCCTCATGCCTCAATTTAGATTTTTTTTAGCTTTATCTTTTGCTTATTTCTATCGCAAAATTTTGTTTTTACCTCTCTTTAATGTCTGTTGTTTGGCTTATCTATTGCTTTTTTATGTTTTCGGTGGTTAAATTCTGTTCGTTAACTTTAGTTTTTCTAAAATCTAGTCATATTAGTGTATTAAGCTTAGCTATTGTAACTAGCTTACTCTTCTTAAATAAGACCTTAGATTTATTTGGCTTAAATACTTCAAATTGGGTAGTAGAAATGGTGGTAGATAAAAGGTTTTATAAGTTTTAGCTTTTAAAACAGTTTTTAAGTCCATTTAGTTTTGACAGTTTTCAATAAAGGGGTGTTTGGGATAACATGAAAACGGGTCAAAAGGGGTTTGTCCATGGGTTGAGGTACTTTGGCTAATTTTAGCTTAAGTTTTTAAGAAATTTTAAGCTGTTTTAAAACCGGTTTTTCAGTTTCAAGTGGTGTTTCTTAGTTTTTAATTCCATTTTCATAACTGTGAGTTTTTTTTTAATACACAGTGATTATCTTAAGTATGCATCTTTGGTTTGAGTTTTGTACATCAAAAAAGTTTGTGTTTTGTGTGTTAAAAATAAGTGTCAAGACCTTGCCTTTTGACTTGTTACAAAAAGCTCAAATAGCAACCAAGTCTCTTTTGGTCACAAGTTTCTAAAAACTCTAAAAACCATTTTTACCTACCAAAATTCAGCAAGTTTAAATGAGTTTTTAAAAGTCCCAAAATTGGTGGCAACAAGCCCTTTCATAGGGCACTTCAATCTGTTTGAGCTTAATTTTTGGTTTAGAGCTTATTTAGACAGCTTTTTTAAACAGCTGTCTAGATAAGCCTTTTGAGCTCCTGCTTTAATATCCCCTGGTGCACAGGGGAGATTTTAAGCATCTTATTACTTGCTCTTTAAGCACACTTAAGCCCAAGTTTTTGGCTTATTTTAAGAGCCTATAAGCTCTTAAATAAGTCCCTTGAATTTCAGCTTTTGAGAAGCTTATTTGTTGGCTTAATTTGAGGCCCAAACTTGGGATTTGACTGTTTTTGAGTCCCTTATGCCGAGGGATTGCTTATTTTTTGATTTTAGCTTATTGAGCTTTTTCAATAAGATCAAATTGTTTCCACTTATAGCCTTTTAGGTTAGTTTAAATAAGTTGTGTAGCTTATTTACTTTTTTTTTAGCTTATTTGTCCAAATCTTATGCATTTTAGCCTCTTATGCTTTGTTATAAGGCTTTTCTGACATAATAAAGCTTCCCACAGCTTATTTCTGTTTAGCTTTATCATTTCTCTTTTAGCCTATTTAGGTTTGTTTAGAACCTTAGCTTATCTTAGTTTTTGTCTTAGCTTAATTCGACCCTAAGTCCAAAAAGACTTAGCAATTTTTGCCTTTAAGCCCAAATAAGCCAACTGTCAAGTTTAAGCTTATTTTTAGGCTTATTTATAGCTTTTCATAAAAAGCTCTAGTTGACAAAGTTGTTATGAACCACGAGATTAAAAAACTTTGCTTCTTTGGTGTTTCGAATATAAAAATATAAAAAGGGGAAGACACATGGCCCGGGTGAGCAAGACTCGAACCCGGGACCAAGCGATACATCCCCTTTTACACAACACACTCTACCACTGCGCCCTTGGGTCTTTTTCGTTAAAGACTCAAGGGCATATATATATATACACATTTTGCCAAATAAGCCTATAAGCTGAAAACAGCTTATTCGGGGCTTATTTGTTAAGCAACTTGGTGTTTTTTCATTTTTCGTAGGAACTTTATAAGGTAAAGTATTTTTTGTAAATTTTTCAGAATTTTTAGTGATCGTTTAATATTTTTTATAATTTAATTTAGTTAAAAGTTTATTTAATTCATAAAAAATACAAAAATTATCAAAAAAATATTTTGCTTTTTTTAGAAAATTTTCTTTTGTCATCTAGTTTGTAGGAAAAATATAAAATTTTTCGTAGGGTCATTTTTACAATTTGTCATCTTTTAAAGAACGGGTCCGGGTACGGGATTTTGTTTTGACTCGTTTTGACTCGTTTTTGGGTCAAACGAACTCCGTTTTCGGTCTAGTCTTTTTCATTCTTCGTTATTTGATCCCTAGAGTAGTTTAGAAGCAAAAATTTCTTCGTAGGGTTATTTTTAAAGATTTTAGGTTTTTCCCCCTTTGTTCGGGATTCGGGCTCTCGTTTTCTAGTTTAATTTCGTAATTTCTAGGTTTTTCTTAAACGTTTTTGTTCGTTATCATCTAATTTGACTTTTCCACCTTCTCAAATCAATTCCTTCCTTCAAACTCAAATCTTCGATTGTATCGATTTTCCATTCCAGCCTCGTTGGGGATAAACGACCCGGGAACACTCTATACTACTTCTCGGTTTTATTGATTGTTGATTTTTAGACTTATATATATATTTTATATTTTATTATATATTATATATATATATATACAGTGTGAAAACCACCAGTCAACCATCGTAACGGTTTTTAATTTGTATCTTTAGGAAAGATTAGGCAATTGATGTAAGATTGTAACATAACCTGTTTAATTTCTTTAGAGATGGTTAATTAATTAGTTTGCTCAAATGATGCAAACCAACTAACATGTAAACAATTTCTGAAATATGTACTGTTAACGTTAAGATTCACTTCTTCATTGGTGTATTAAGAACTTGTACTTGAATCGGTTCAGACTCCTGCAAGTAAATATTTTACAAGGAAAGATAAAAAGATAGGTTCCATTACAATGAGATGGTTGCAAAATCTGGAAAAAAAACACAAATACATCATTGTTTGTATATGTGACCGTCAGAATAGGGCCGCTAGGAATATGTTCCTAGCGGCCTCTTTATTGTCGAGCATACTAAAAGACTTGAAATACTCAAACCTCACAAATGAATAAGACAAAGATATGGGGAAAGACCAAGAAGTAACAAGACACCAAAACACACCATTATCCACTGGATAATGGGATGCCCTCCATCCTAGAGCAGGCAACCCAGAAATCATGGGGCTTTGTTTACTAAGCACGTTACTTAGCTGGCAAAATCAATATAGCTCGGCTCACCATCTCCCAAGATGTCAGGAACAATATACTTTAACAGTACTTTGAGTAGTATAAATACTCAATGCATTCAATGCAAAGGTAACTCCCTTTTTCACATTTACTACTCAGATAATAACCGTTAGGCATACTTGACCAAATATCTTACTCTTACGCTAGAGCTTGGTCTTGGGATAATACCCAGGACGAGGCTAACGCGTATTATGGAATCCCACAAAGGACGGACAACATCCTTCATAGCGGATCTTTGCATCAACAATCATTTACCTAAATGTTCACCATCAGTGATTACATATTTGCACATCGTCAAGACCAAGAGATTTACTCCAAAAGAGAATAATAAGCTTAAGGGTGTGTTTGTTTTTGCCAAAAACATCTGAACCGCATCTGACGTCTGACCGGTCAGACGCGGTCAGACGTAAAGCTTGTTTGTTTTTCTGTTTAGATTCAGACGCGGTAAGATTTATTTTGTCTGACCGAGTAAGACTTGGTGAGCAACTCTGACTACCTCTTAACCCTTCAAAAATTTCACCCCAGAAGCATCAAATATAATTTGAATCAAGAAACTAATGAGAGTTTGGCTGTGTTTTTAAGAAGCAGTCAAATGCGTGTTGGAGAAGATGATAAGTTCTAGGAGAGAGAGAAAAAAAATTATTACTCCATCCGTCCCTAAATAAGTGTTCACTGTTAACTTTTAAAGTCTTTTTCCATCAACTTTGATCTTAAATTATTTTGTTTGTGTTATATAATACTTAATAAAAATTATATCAATGAAAATACATTTAAAACTCAATCCATTCATATATTTTGCATCAAATATTATATAACACAAAAAGAAATAGTTAAGGTCAAAGTTGCAAAAGAATGACTTTAAAAGTCAATAGTGGACACGTATTTAGGGACGAAGGGAGTATTAAAATTAACTGATACGGAGTACTACAAGTATATAATGTCACGTGAGAATTAAATTGTAAAAACATGAGTTATGGTTGCCTAGAAAACCATGAAAGTTTTTTTTAATAACTATTTTGTCAAAAAAGGGTTTATTTTTAGTTTTTGTCATTTACTATAGAGTAGTTTTTATTTTTAGTTTTTGTTCGGGTAATATACGAATAAATTGTAAATCGAAACCGAACCAAACTTATAATAAATAGAATTTGTTAAAATCGAATCGACCCGAATTAAATATTCGGTTCTCGATTTGGATATGATTTCATAAAAATGAAAACCGAACTGAACCAAAAACCGTATTCAAATTAATGTTTTTTATATAATATTATATTAAAACCGAACTAGCCGAACTGAAATAGAAAGAAGAAAATGAAAGAAATAAAAGGAGAAGATGACGGATAACATAAAAGTATTTGTGTCACTTTTCTCGAAAATGTATAATTTTTCTTGGTGCAGAACTGTACATGTATTTTTAAATTTGAAAAAAATGTAAACATGTTTATGCAAATCAAAGACACATTGGAATGTGGTTTAACAAGTACATTAATTTGGTTATCATTAATAAACCTGACCCGATAATCTATTTAATGATTTATTATTACGTTAACTATACGATAAAAGTATTTTGTTTCATATTTTACACAAGCTATTTATTCATTTTATTATTAAATTTTAATATATATACTTTAAAAAATAATTAAAAATTTTAAATATATAAAAAATACTTTTAAAAAAAATGAAACATTTAAAAACTATTTCAGACCCAATTTAATAGAAAAAACAAAACAACTTTTTTCCTCATATCTTACCACAGACCAAATGGGACCACCTTCCTACAAAGAAAGATGGTGGTAGTCCCCAAATTCCCCAGACCCCAAAACATCTTTAATGAAAACAAAAACAAACCAAACCTTATTTAATTTGGTTTATTCAAAAAATAAAAGATCCCCCCCACCAGCACCTGAACCCACACCAGTTTTTGCTAACAGAATTCTAACCCATAAGATTAGATTTATTCACAGGTTATTGTTTTTTTGAAACCATATTTGAGTTAATGAACCTTAATTTTCTTAAATGGATTCAAATGGTTTTATTGCACTCATACCAAACCCGTGTTTTGAAGCTGTATTAAAAAAAATAATCAATTTTTGAACTCGGGGTTTTTTATCCAAAGCTGCTTTAAAACCCTAACACCACTTTTTGCCAAACCTGGGTTATATAACTTGCATAATTTTTTCCCACGATCCTTGTTCGTCCCCCCCAAAAGTTCCACAATGAAAAGTGTGTAACACACAAGAAAAAGCAATATTTTGATTTTGACTAGCCAAAAACAAATACCTAAAAAGCATGGACGAAAACAACTAGCGATATCACATGCATCATCCATCAAACGTAAAGCAAAACAGAATATGTTTCACATCAAATAAATTATGTTCTTGATCAGTTAGCCACTATTTTGGCTTTGTAATTAAAATTACCACAGTTGTAAGTAGAGAAAGCTCTTAAAGATACTATTGTTACAAGCTACACCCCATAATCAGATTAAACGTCAAATTGCATTAAATGAATCATATCTTCAATTGCGTCTTCAAATGGATGTTCTGGAAGAAAATGAACTATATATGCTGTCGAATCCTCAAAGTCAGATGGATGTTCTGGGAGAAAATCAATCGTATCTTGTGTCGAAAAGTAAAACAGATTTTCAGGGAGAAATTGATTCATATCTGTTACCGAATCCTCAAACGGATGTTCAGAGAGAAATTGAATTAATTCTTCTTTCAAAAAGTCAAATGGATGTTATGGTAGAGAACGAATCATATCTTCTGTCGAATCCCCTCCTTCAGAACAACTAGAGAAACTTTTAGTTTCCAGATTTCTTGTTTCCTTCAAAAACTCATGCTGCAATGGCAATCTGAATCCAGGTGGTCCTAGAATTAGAGAACAATACACAGTTTCTGGTTCGTGGCAAAGGGGTCATGAAACATAGTAGCAAATATCAAAGAAAGGATGTTGAAGCGCGTCTACTGCTGCAGGCCTCATGCATGGATCCCACGAGAGAAGTCCACTAATCAGATTCAACAAATCAGGGCTTGCAGATGGTAATATATTAGACAATTTTACACCATGAAAATCAGGAAACTGATATTTGATATTACAAGCAAGATAAAGACCCTCAGACCATGTAGTTTCTGTTGGAGTGCCTAATACTCTGCAAATATTATGCATTACTCCTGCTCCAGATTCACCAGGAAATAATGTTTTGAGGGTTAATAGTTCAGCCATGATTTCACCCATAGCCCACATATCAACCTTATAATCGTAGACCGGTGAGCAAATAATAACATCAGGGGCACGATAGCAACGTGTCGTAATATAATTAGTGTATAGAGGACGGCCATTCGCCTTGCGAGCTGACCCAAGATCAGCAATCTTTATTGCATCATTGTTCACAAGTAAGTTATCCGGTTTAAGATCACGATGAAAGTAGCCTTTCTGATGCATGTATGCAAGATCTTGAAGGATTTGAAAGCACAAGTACCTAATCGCGGTCTCTGAAAAAGGCTTCTCCTGTTGTGTCATAGCTTGGTTGAGACTGCATTCCATGTACTCAAAAACCATGTACAAGTAATCTTTATGTTTGATGATTTCTTTGACTTCAACGATATTAGGATTATTGATGCGGTAATGTCGTATTTTGTAGTTTACGTTTATATTTATCTTATATGTCGTGTCTCGTAGTTTATGTTTACACTTGTTTTATATCCCACATCGCCCTAGAAGGCAAACATGTAAGCACTCTTTCTCCTGTAAAAGGAGGTGCAAGGATTTGGTGTAGGACATGGTTTAAATTTTAATATTGATAATAAAGCTTTGCTTTAATCTATTCTTAGCGATTTTTGCTAAGATTCTCTTAATAATCGTTTTTCGTTTGAATCAACGGTTATTGGAGTTTGCCTAATTATCGGTATTCTTTTGAATCAACGATAGTTGGAAGATTGTTTCTGGCATTCGGGTGAATCAACAGATTCAATTTGTGTCATCACGTTATTAGTCTACATCAGGTTGGTATCTCTTCTTTTTTATTTACTACGTCAATTTGTTACCTTGTTTTTTACACTACATCAATGATTTTTCATCTTCTTGATTGCCTTAACTTCCGGCAAGTTCATGCACTCTTCTCATGAGTCGTACTTCGTCATCAGTTTCTTGACGGCAACCACTTTACCTGTCTCCTTATCGACGGCTCTATACACAACCCCGAAGGTTCCATGACCAACTTCCTCCATTCGTTTATACTTTTCCATCGTTAAAAGATTTTAAAGACCCAACGAAAAAGAAGTAACAGAAGCTGAGTACTAGTATTGTATGGCAAATAGCCTTTATGAATATGAAGTATGGAATTGATTAATGCGAGCAATATAATACGAGTATAGTTAGTTTATATAAGGGATGTTAGGTTTTATAGTTGTGGTCATATCAGGATACGATTACTTGAGTTGCAAGTTTGTAGTTTTGTTATGCATATTATCAAGGAAACAAACATTCTATATATAAGAATAACAAACGTTATTAGAGATTTTACAGTTTAAAAAATATTAGAAAACCGACTAAACATATAGAAATTTCAATATTAACACTTACTTCCTCCGTCCCAAATTAATTGTCCCCCGACAAAAAACACACAGTTTAAGAAAACATAATCATTACTGCATTATCTCTCTTACTTTTTTGCAGAATGTTAATTTTACCCTTATGCAATTAATTAAATCTTTGAA
>BQNB010074361.1:0-31819 GCA_026074375.1 Tanacetum coccineum | reverse complement strand
TGTTTGAGGCGAAAGTTTGAAGATTTGATAGGGTTTTATAACCCTCAATTAGACCAGAAAGTTTAGGCTTGAATGGGCGAGATAAGTGTTGTGCAAACCGAGATTTCAATTTTTAAAATGATAGTGTTCGTCCTAAGGATCGTTTTGGTATAAGGTAGAGCGTCTAATTCTTGAAAACGAAAAATTTATGGCAATATGAAGTTTGAAAACTAAAACGACAAAATTATGAACCCACTAAATTTTGGTCCATCTTGCGCGAAGTGTAACTTGGTCATGCCAATAGGTTTTTTAGGTTTGCAGGACCCTGCGACTAAGTACTTAGAGTCTACTTTCCAACGAGCTAGGCCTCAATGATTTTCAGTACATAAAAGTGGGTCAAAACATGTTTACGAGATTGGTTGTCAAAACTGGGTTTGCTGAATTCGAATTTCAGTTGCAAAGATGCAGTGAGTAGACATGTCAAAACTTAATAATTTTTGATGAAATTTAAACTGGAATATGTTCATGATGTGTGTGACCTGCTATTTTTTTTTCTTTTTTCTGAGGTGTTTAAGGGGGTCTGCTGTTGCCAAACTTTTGATAAGTTTAGCACACCCTGTTTTAAAACAAGTTGCATTGGTGTGTCTTTAAGGATTATTTGGAAGTGGCTATAGTTTATGGGTAAGCTACAATAGTTAATCAACATATATAGGTGATTTAATATAGGAGAGTGTCTAATCCGACCATTTAGTAACTCTTTAAGTATAGAGGACGTCTAGTAAAAACCGATAGAATTTCAGAAAATATGGAAGTGATATTTTAAGTGACTCTAGAACATGGATTCTTAAACATATGATAATATTACGTGCCAATGTATAAATAAGTATTTGATTCTTTTATATAAAGTTACATTACATTATAAGTATGAATTTTAATCACGCGCCACTATTATAGGCCGCGGTAGATTGTTGACGCTCGTCTTTCTTGTTTGGATTTGTTGATCACTACTCTTATCTACGGTGAATTCATAGCCCCACATTTTCTCTTTTACTAAGTAAACTTATTGATTTCTACTACATAAGCGTTACATGATTACTTTTACTAAAACTTTTACTTGCTTACTTTATGACTTCTAAAACATATGCGATACATGGTTGTTTACTCATGAATTTATTAAAGCTTGATTTGCTTACTACATGATTGGAGATCATTGAATATATAATTACAAAACTGGGAGTTGTGAACACACTACTTGTTTTAAAAAGGACACAAGTGTTTTTCAATCGTATGCTATTCCAGATCATATTATTGTCTAAGTACCCATTAACCTATGACTTTCAATTACTGCTCAGGTGTTCTTGGAGGGGACACCTACGATGGTACATATTATATTCATTATGGCCCGGGTGTTCTTGAAGGGGACACCTACGATGGGTACATATTATATTCATTACTACTCGGGTGTTCTTGGAGGGGACACCTACGATGGGTACATATTCTTGATTTCAGTTAGTGCATCGGTTTCATGAGCTTAGACAGTAGTAAACGCATTTTTGTGTAGCTTTGTATTTATTATATTGTCATATACTCTTTAAATCTTGTGGTCCATTACTAAACATTACTTGATTTACTGAATCACTACTTGGATTTCGGAAATAATACGTTGAAATATTGTATCGCTGCCTTTCTTACTGAAATATTACTTGAATTATTTCAATACTGCTTTTACTTAAACCTATGAATTCATCAACATTATTGTTGACGTTTTGCATGTATTTTCTCAGGTTATTATTTTGCTAGCTGAGCATTGGGAGCATTTGGATACGCGAATGTCAAAACTTTAAAGACTTGGCTTTTCTTCACATTCGATAATCATTTTTCTTTAAATATACAAATGAGTCGTATTTAAACTCTTGTAACTTTTGTTAAAAAAGAAATTATTGGGACCTGAATTTACTTTGATTTATTTAAATCGAATGTGACATATTATTAAACGTCTCTTTTGAGGTCGTTTTCTGTAACTTGTGTGTATGAACTATGAAGTAGCACCCCAAGTGGTATTCCGCTGCGTGTTGTGATTTTGAGGGTGTTACAGAGTGGTATCAAAGCTTAAGTTATAGCGAACTAGGTCGTTTTCAAAACCTGGACTATAAATGTTTTTCAAAAAATTTTAAGAGTCTTTCACCATTGTCCGATATCCGCGCTCGCATGCTTTCTGATCCCTTATATTCTCTCTTTTGCATCTCTACTTCTATTACATGGGTAACGAGAATTTAATACTTGGCTATGATTTCGCTCTCTTACGTCTATCTATGACGTCTTGCTATTTACCTTATATTGGTCCGTTATATAAATATTGATCACTCTGATTTTCGTGTACTTCTTGATTTCTCATTTACTCCCCTAAGCGTTGATATTGGTATTATATAAGGATACCTATACATATAGGCTATTTTCTTTTTGATCTCTTGCGATTAACTTCGAATTATTTTTTTTCGCGACCTTACCTTATTCTCTTTTGATGATATCAAAATTCGGCGTAGTTTGCTAATTCCACTAGTTATTTTAACATTCGACTCCAAGTTTGAACACTCTTCTTATGCTTTTGAATCGCATATGTGATTTCGAAATCCATCGTTTTAAAGTCTTCCAGTTGATGGGAATACGACTTAAACTCGTCACCTCGGATCGTGCTGCCTTTTGGCACTTACCTTTGGAACACGATTGACTAACGTCTTATTATTCTTCTCGTTACTTCTTATGATTTTGAAGAATCATGTCGCCAAGGAGACTTCTTCTCCTCAAAGTAACTTTGCTTTGATTTCTTATTTTGTTGTGACAATGCTTAAGTAGGCTAATTTATAATTATCTTATTGAAATGAATTGGGACGCCTCTTCATTTGAATAAAGAAATTATAAATCACTAAACCATAAATTTCTAATTCTTATTTACATGGATTGGGACGCCTTTGGATGTAAATAACGATTTGTAAATGAGTGGGCTTAAGTGTATGTCATTCGTATAAATAACTTTCTTTCGATTTGTAATCCGTTTGTACGAATAATTCATTTTCTTCGTTCATCTAATCATTATCGTTATTATCTTTATACGAATGAGTCTTTAGACTTCTTTCAGTTCGTAATCATTTGATTATTTCCAAATGTGTATCCGACATGGCTTGCGTCTCTTTTAACAAGTAATACATCCGTGCAAATCATTCATTATCTTTTCTCTTCGAATCGCTATCATTATTGCTTTTGTACAAATGGCTATCTTGAACTTCTTTCGACTTGTAATGGTGATATGGATTTTTCCGACTGTGTATCAACCGTCGCAAACCCTATGGAGATAAGTCGGAAAAATCCATATCACCATTACAAGTCATCAACCGTCGCAAACCCTATGGAGATAAGTCGAATAGAGCACCGAGACGGCACTCCCTTAAGGTGGGAAGACTGTAGCATCTCGTCTTTTGCGGTCAATATTTTAACCGAGCCTTAATTCTATTTCTAATTTTTATGGAATTTATTATTTTTATTTTTAGCCGTTTTAACGAAAATCGTTGTTTTAGCTAGTTATGAATCGTGCCTTGAATATTTATCCATTTTAATGTTTGAGAAATCATTAATTCCATATTTTAGCTTCGAGAGCTTATTTCTTTTTTCATTTTAATACTTTTGACTTTTATCCGTGTTTAGCCGAAACCGCGTCAAAATAGTGTTTTTACAATTTTTAATATTTTAACTACGTGTTTTGAAAACAATGTTTTAGAAAAATAAAAATAAAATTATAATTTATAAACATAACATGTAAACCAAACACCCTCTTTAATTGTTTTAGGCTCCATCAAAACTAGAAACCAAACACCCCCTTATTATATTTGCCTCCTACTAAATCCAAAAAAACACACCCTTATATAAAGTTTGACCCTATATCAACCTTGACCCCTTTATAAAACACATAATAAAACTTACCAAAGAAAATCACTGGCTTCTTTTTCCCCTCCCTGGTTCGACGAGCAGTACCCTAACACCATCAATAAACACAAATCTTCCTCCCAAATCTCTCCCATTTGATCTTAAATCAATCATAAACCAAACCCTAATCATTCTCCAACAACAAATAACCACATGCATCAAGATTTAAAAAGTTCTTGATTTTCATTAAACTTTTTATTTTTAGGGATTGATCTAATTAAGGGTAATAGGTGTTACAAGGGTATAATAACGAGTGTGTAAACAAGTTTTGGTGAGACGAATCGAGTTTCTGGTATTGTTTTGGGGTTGTGTGGTGCTCGGCCAAATCCAAAACCCACAAGGGTTTGATAGATTTGATTTTTCTTCCATTGCTTTATGTTGTAAGTTTGTTTTTAAACCTTTTTCATTGATTGATTTTTTATATTATATGCATGCATGTACATTGATTATGTTTGGGAATCCATGAAATAAATTAGAAGTTATGATTCTTATGTTGTTGGCAAGATTAGTGAGTTAATAGATGTATGAGGGTAGTTTGAGATTATTGGAAGCGTGTTTGAGGCGAAAGTTTGAAGATTTGATAGGGTTTTATAACCCTCAATTAGACCAGAAAGTTTAGGCTTGAATTGGCGAGATGAGTGTTGTGCAAACTGAGATTTTAATTTTTAGAATGATAGTGTTCGTCCTAAGGATCGTTTTGGTATAAGGTAGAGCGTCTAATTCTTAAAAACAAAAAAGTTATGGCAATATGAAGTTTGAAAACTAAAACGGCAAAATTCTGCACCCACTGTTTTTGCGCAGAATTTTGGTCCATCTTGCGCGAAGTGTAACTTGGTCATGCCAATAGGTTTTCTAGGTTTGCAGGACCCTACGACTAAGTACTTCGAGTCTACTTTCCAACGAGCTAGGCCTCAACGATTTTTAGTACCTAAAAGTGGGTCAAAACATGTTTACGAGATTGGTTGTCAAAACTGGGTTTGCTGAGTTCGAATTTCAGTTGCAAAGATGCAGTGAGCAGACGGGTCAAAACTTAATAATTTTTGATGAAATTTAAACTGGAACATGTTCATGATGTGTGTGACCTGCTGATTTTTTTAGATTTTTCTGAGGTGTTTAAGGGGGTCTGCTGTTGCCAAACTTTTGATAAGTCCAGCAGACCCTGTTTTAAAACAAGTTGCATTGGTGTGTCTTTAAGGATTATTTGGAAGTGGCTATAGTTTATGGGTGAGCTACAGTAGTTAATCAACATATATAAGTGATTTAATATAGAAGGAGAGCGTGTCGGTTGTGACCCATTTGGTATCTCTTTACTGTATGCGGATACATCTAGTAAAAACCGACAAAAATTTCAGAAATATAAGGTGTAACATTTTTTGGTGATTTTCATTTCATGGATTCTTAAGCATAGAATATTACTACATGCCGAGATATTATATATATATATTTAAATATGTATCTATTTACTCGTATTATGTTTCATCTCATTATAAGTATGAATTTTTTAATCGCGTAACCACTAATATAGGTCGCGTTGATTGTTGACACTCATCTTTCTCGTTTTGGTTCTTGTCACTACTTTTATCCACGGTGAAGTTCATAGCCTACCTTTTCACTTTATGTTTTCATAAACTATTTTCGAGGTGAGAGTACATGCTCGTTTTACCAAGATACTCATTGATTTCTACTACGTACAAGCGTTAACTTGACACTTTTTACTAAACGCTTTTACTTACTTACTACATGACTTTTAATACATGGCGGTTTTTTTATGAACTGATTAAAGAAAACAAAAAAACTTGATTATGTTTTAATACATCATTTGAGATCATTTAAATTCCTATATATGAAAAACCATGTGTTTTGAACATTATTTGTTTTAACTTTCGGCACAAGTGTTTTTAAAGTTGTTATGATATTCCATATTCATATTATTGCCTAATTACCATATTTCCAGGCGTCGAGAACTCCTTGTGTTGGATCGTCTAAACCATGATAGAATATTTAAATTATCGTTCCTTTGGTTAGACTGTGTCCGAAACAAGTGCAAAGCATTTCTTTCATTCGGAGCCAAGCATCAACGAGAGTTTCATGACCAAGTTGGTGAAAGCTATGAATTTCATTTAGGAGACGTTTAAACTTTGCGGGTGAAAAGTATCGGCTTATAAAAGCTTCTATCATTTCATTCCATGAAGTAATAGTTCCTTCATTAAGTTCGTTCAACCAAATCTTAGCTTCTCCGGATAACGAGAAAGGAAAATTCCTCAACATAACCGCTTTCTCTTGATTTTCACCATATTGGAAGAGGCTACTAATTTCAAGAAAATCGGCTACGTGTCAGTGAGGATCGGACCAGATTCGCCCATCAAATTGATTATCCCGAATCATTTGCATGTGGGTACCCTTGATAAAGAAATTGTTTGGAATAGGGATTTGAACAATAGCGGAACTTGGTGTTGGATCAATGGTCCTAGTGTTTGACCACATGGGTTGGTCATCAGGATCAATAACGGTTATGGGTGGGAAATCGGGTGGAGTTTCAACTTTCTCCTCGATCATGTCGATCTTGGATGTTATGACAAAAAGTTCCTCGATGAACGGTTATTTTATGTAAGGTTCGGATGATTCGATTTTGAGGGGTACGTTTGGTGTCTTTCGAGTTTAGTCCTCTTTTTTATTTTACTTTTAAGTTCGTGAAACGGAATAACGAGTTTCTTCCTCCAAGAGCGCGGGTTTATGCAAACCCAGATCCATTTACAAAATGTCATAGGAAATAAAAGTAAAAAGATAAAATAAATGAAAACGTAAAAAGACAATATTTTTGTACTTTTTTATACGACGTAAACAAAAATAAACTAGCTACTATTAGAAAAATATTACTAGTATTATTTTTTTCTATTACTATTACTACGAGAAGATTTTAGTAAAATACTAAACTAGTTACGACGAAAACTTTTTTTCAAATAGATTTTTTTGACAAGTTTTATACAAACGAATAAACAAACACGACTTAATTAAAATACTTTTTTAATCGACTAACTAACTAACTTTTTTTTTACTAAAGACAATTTTATAAAAAACTATTTTTTTAACAAAGTAAGAAACAATTAAAAAGAAAAACTCAAACGAAACCACAAACAGATTTTGTACCAAATCTATCAAATCGGCGATTTTGACGGACTTCGGGTTCTACCCACGGGGTTTGGGATTAACCCGGGTGGATAAAAAATACAAAAGTGGCACAAGGGGTTGAAATGGGGAGGTTGGGTTTGATTATTTTGGGGATCAAACAAAAAAGGTGTAGTTTGTTCTTCCTCGACAAACAAGAGTTTAATCAAGTCTAAACACAACTAGAAATGGTTTTGGGTAAGGCTCGAACTAAGACAACAAGGTAGAACGCAAAATAACTAAAAATAGAATTTTTGATCAAAAATATCCAACCGGCCGACTGGGCGATCCAGCCAGGCGGCTGGATGAACTTCGTGGGTCGACAAGAAAGTAGTCGGCTGGCTAAACGGCCACGCCAGGCAGCTACTTTTTTCTGTAAAAAGTTTTTTTTTCGTTTGCACGCGAGGCGAAACAAGCACGAATTATAATGACAAAAACTAACAAAAACACAAACAAGAAAGCAAATACGATAGTCACATAATACAAAACAAATCAAATCAAGACTAATTTATTCAAAACGGTTTGGTGGGTGGTTTCTTTTTTCGCAAGCAATAACAAGCACGATTTTAAAAATGACGAAAACAAAGATTCTAAACAAACAAAAACACAAACAAATCCCCGGCAGCGGCGCCAAAAACTTGATGTGTCTCGCGTCTACTAGTTTTAAATTTATAACACGAATTATCGGATAAAGCTAAGAACACACGTGCAAGTATGACCCTTTCGTATGTAGCTAGTTTTGGTTGGTAAGCCGAGGTCGTTCACTGGGATTTGGGTGTTTTTGGTTGTAAGGATTCTATGTATCAAGTAACACGAAAGTGGTAAAATGGTTGTCACGTCCCAAATTACCATATAAGTAACAACTAACAAGAAAATGATGATTATGCGAATTCAACAAGAATGAAATCAATATAATTATAACTACTTGTTTCGAACTAGTATTCATTTCAATGGAGTGTATGGATGTTTCGGGTAGAACTTTAGCAATAGCAAAACAATCCAAAGTACACCAATTCCAGAATCAATGGGTAAGTATCAATGATATTACATTTATTTGGGTTAGCTAACAAACCCTTTGAACCCTATGATCATTATTTTAAACCAAGTCTTTTATGAGCCATTTGTGAGAAATATGATTTTACCAATTCGTTCATAAGAGTCCTTTCGACCTATACTCTTGATTAAACATTTATGAGTCTAATTAACTTGTATATTCATAGTTGTCAATTATGAAATACCAAACATATACGCGCGTTAATATTTGGAACAAATCATAACAAGAAATCCTTTTGACCTATTGTATCCCACGTTATGATTTCACCAACAATTAATTACGGACACTTAATCAATTCAAGCAAACTTATAAGAAAAACCATATTTAAATCAATATTTCAAAAATACCAAACACCTTGTATCCCATGTCTGACATCATTCCAAATTTGTAAGAAAAAGTACTCCATGATGATTTCAACCTAACGCAATTAGTATCAACAATCTTCTCAATAACAAAAATCTGAAAAGTAATAGAGTTTACGAAAAGTATGATTGCAACTAAGGAAGATGAAGAATTTGAGCAACCTTTAAGCCTCAATCGACTAGTATGCTTCGTACCAAGCGGAAGAAAATGATCTTTCGACCCTTCTTTGATGTTCTTGAGCATACTTCCAGAAATGGCAGAGGTCTTTGTTTTTTTTTTTGAGGTTTTTAGGATAGATAATGGTGGTGAAAAATTCGTTGTTAAGGGTGGACGGGTGGAAATTTCTCATGAAAATAAGGTCGGGCACTCTTATATAGTGCAAATGAACCCTTAACCACTAAGTATGAAACTTGGGCTCTAAGTGTCATAAAATGGTTGTAGTATGAGTTAATATGGAGACTTGATTGGACATGGGGCATATTGGGCACTTAAATTAGAGTATTAATGAAACTTGGAGAAGAAGACGAAATTCCAGCCGGACGGCTGCTTTTCTAGCCTAACGGCTACTCTTCTATCCGAGAGGCTGCTCCTTTTGTCTCAGCATGCACTTTTCTTGTTTCTTCGTTTAAGCTTCCTGATTTGTGTGGTACTCGAATGTGGGTCTTTATCCTTCAACATAACTTCATTTTTACTTTATCTTGGGACTTTGAAGCTTCAATGATCAACTCTTTTTCTCTTGAAAAGCTTCTCGAACTTGGTCTTTTTGCGAGATTCTTCGTACTTGTATAAAACTTCGTTTTTACTTCTTTTTCGTTCTTTTCCTTGTTTTCATGTACTTGGCTACAAAATAGACTTGGAAACACACTTTGGCACAATTAAGTAACAAAAGCATATAAAAATGGCCAAATAACATGTACAAAAGCCATGATAACTCTCCTAAAACCATACTCAATTTGAGCGTTATCAGTGCGCGCAACTGAAGTTTGGTGTGAGATCCCAACATCTTCATAATAGGCCTGCAGGGTCTGATTCACAAACTCTGTTCCATTGTATGTTCGTATGTTACAGACTGTTGCTTTTAGGCGAACTTGAATTTTCTTTAGAAGTTTAATCATGATCTCTGGAGTTTCATTTTTTGATCGTAAGAACTTGACCCATGTAAACCATAAGTAGTCAAAAACAATAACCAATATGTACTTCTTCCCATTGATACTCTCAATTCTTATTGGACCATACAGATCCATGTGCAACAAAGACAACTTCTTTTGGATGGAGTCATCAGACTTGGGTTTATAGGTATGTTTCTTGCTTTTTCCTAAAGAATAGGCAGAACACAAGTGATCTTTCTGATACTTTAATTTAGGAATCCCTTTGACAAGACCTTGTCTAGCAAGATCATTGATAGCACCAAAGTTTAAATGAGACAATCTTCGATGCCATATCCAAGACTTGGTTTTAGAGGCTGTAGACAAGAGACAAATCGGAGAGGATTGCACCATTTCTTCTAGTGACATTGTGTACAAATTTAAGCCTCTAGATCCCTTGAGTAGATCTACACCTTCCAAGTCACGAACATAATAGGTGTTTTTGCGAAATGCTACTTCGATATCAGAGTCACAAAATTGTCCCACCGAAAATAAGTTATATCCTAACCCCTCCACATAATAAACCTGAGAAATTATGACATTTTCTACCTGATAATCTCCATAAGCTCTGATTGCTGCAACATGATCTTTCCTAAATCTAACGGTACCCATAAATTTGCTAACAAAGTTGATGAGCTGAGAGCGCTGCCCGGTCATATGTTTGGAGCAGCCGAATCTAGGTACCAAAGGATGATTTGAATGACCTAAAATAGACACGGGAAGAAGATGGAGAAGTGGAAACATTGGATCCCCAATTTTTGTTGGGTTCCGAGTTGTTATAAATCTTAGATTTTACACTCTTAGATTTGCTACTCGAACCTATATTGGTTATATCCTTAAGTTTCTCTAAAGTAGTACTACTGGGGGAGTTTTCTTAACTACTATTATTGAGAGTGGTTTTTTATGGGGCATTACTATAGTGGAGGTGATCCTAGTTAAAGGGTGCTTTTTTCCATCTAAAATAAAGGTCTGGCCTATAGGTTTCTACATATATCCAACAATAGTGAAAACTTTACCCGTAGGTTTCCAAACTTTCTTCTTTTTGCTCTTAACCGATTTAGATTTAATATGCACATTCACATCATTAAGATAATCAAGAACACATAAATCATGAATAGCATCAAACATACTTTCATTACAAGTAGCACAAATAAGCTCAGATTTTGCATTTAAAACAGAATGCTTAACATTTGCATTACAAACAGGTTCAGAAACATGAATCTTTTTATTTAAACTAGATTTAATGCTCCTAAGGTGATCTTCTACTTTATTCTTCATGTTGCTACTTGTTGGTCACGAGATCTTATTTTTCTTTGTATTGCTTTGAGGCATTGATCCGCTAGCACTAGTAGAACTGATTACTCCTGTAGAAGGCAACAAATTTTTGTTAGTATCCTTAGGTTTGTACGTGTCTACTTGCTTTTGTGTGTTACTTGATGATGTTTTAGGTTTTGTACACCTAACTTTCTTGTTTTTGTTTACAGGTGTAACTGCAATCAGCTTCTCACTTTGTTTGCTTGAACTAGGGTATGTGGCACTAACATACACTAGCAACTCTTGAATTTGTGTAACAAACTTACAGGCAGAGTCTAAGTCACTATCTAAAGGCCTTAATGCTCTAGCTTGCTCAACTATCTCATAGAGTGTGTCAGTATTTTCTTGTATGTGTTTAAGATAGTCTACATGTGCTTCCCTATTTTTTAGCAGTTTAGGAGAAAGAGGTTCTAAATCTAACTTATACATCCCTGGGGAAATTAATTTGGATATATTTTCAGATTTATGACCCTTAGACACACTTTTTCCTTTTAAAGTAGCAATGTGGTCCTTGAATTTGCTAATTGAGTTGTTTTTTGCTTCTAACTGAGCTTTCAAATCATTTATTTCAAATAATAATGCTAGAAATTCAGGAACATACAGATTGTTATGTGGTTGGTTATTCTAAAAATTGTCTTTGTATTGTTGCACAAGTTCCAAATTCTCATTATCTTTATCTAAGTAACTCTTTTCCATATTTTGATAATTAGAAATTGTAGCAAGATTATTCATAGTAGTATGCACAAGATCTTGAGAAATGAGAAGTTCTAACAATCTATCATTTTCCTTTTTCAACAGCTCAGCTTAAAGATTATCATATTCAATACTATTATTATTTGCAGGTAACACATTTTTAGATTCGATATCAGCATGCATTACAATACTCATAACATCTTGACAAATAATATGCTATATGAGACGGCCATTTTCAATGATAATTCTTTCTTTTCTATCTCAAAATACTTCCTATCTACAAAACATTTGGCTACTTTGGTTTCCATTTGATTAAAAACCTCTTTCATTTCAGTAAGTTCTTTGAAAAGACCTTGGTGAAACATGTGAAAATACTCTTTTAAGGTTTTAACAAAAGGTTTCACATCTTTTTCAAAAGCTTTTTGAATGTGTTTAAACCCCCAAGTTCCCTCATTTTGACCAGTTACTTTGGTATGGACAGTTATCACTTTATCAAAATCATTCACATGACTTCTCATTTTATTAAAACTATCTTTAACCACACTTATTGTAGGAAGTTCACGAGGAATTTCCTTTAGAACTAGTTCAGGTTAAACTGGTGGTGTTTCAGAAACGGGTTTTGAAATAGGTAGCCAAAATGCTTGTTCTGCAAAAGTTGTTTTTGAGGCACAAAATGCTTAACAAAATGCTTAGAAAGTTTATTCAATGCAGCATAATCAATGGGTGCAATATTAACTTTCTTTACTTTTGAAATTGGATCATTTTGTTTAGCATGCATTTTTAACTACTTTCTTTAGCTAATTCTAATTTTTCCTCATTATCAACTACAAACAATACATAATGTTGCTTAACAATGTACGACCACAATACCATGCATGTACTTTTCTTTGTGCTTGAGTCAGATACAAAAGATTTTGATATACCAAGGTGTAGTTTTGTTGGACATTCCATCCTAAAAAACTTGAAGGTTTGATACATATGCCATCATTTACGTTGATTGACCCATTTTATAAACCACATTGTCTAAAGCCTTGTTTTTCTTTTCTAAATCAATGATCTCTTCAAGATATTTATTCTCTTTTGCGTTAGATTCCTTTTCCAAAACATCAACCATTGTTGACAAAGTCTTATGACGTTCAACGGTTGCGGAAAGTTACAGTTTTAACGAGTGAATTTGATTTTGAAAATCAGCAACCTTTGCATTTCTATCAACAATTACCTCTCGCAATTGACTATCAATATACTTTCTCCTTTTTTTCTTTTAAAATCAAATGTTTATCTTTTTTCAAATTTAATTTGTTCTTTATTCCTTCAAGCTCAAGCAGTTAACGACTCATTTACTGTTTTAATCACCCATAACCACATCATTGCATTTAGTTCTTGAATTAGGACATCCTTTATCACATAATTTAGTGCATTTGTTGTGTAGAAGAACAAGTATCTTGAACAACACATTTTTCAGTTTCATTTTAGATATTGTTCATAAGAATCTATTACTGTCACTTGTTATGTCTATATCGGAATCATTAATAAAAACGGTTGATCAGGATACTGAATCTCTTGCTCACTTTGATCACATCCATTGATTATCTAGATAAGTGTCATGAGTTCGTATCTCTGGAGAGATGTCGGTTCTGAATCATAAGCAGAAAGGCTTAGCATAACGAAAAAAAAAAAAAAAAAAAAAAAAAAAAAAATAAAAAAAAAAAAAAAAAAATAAAAAAAAAAACAAAAAAAAAAAAAAAAAAAAAAAAAAAAAAAACAAAAAAAAAAAAAAAAAAAAAAAAAAAAAAAAAAAAATGAAACAGCACTTGCAGATGGAGCCTCATCACAGTCAGAGTCAAAAGCATCCAGATCATCAGTTTTTTAGAGAGATATAGAGCTTAGAGTGGTGGTGTGTTTCGGTGTGAGCTTGAGATATAGTAACTGTCAGCTCACCATTTTAAATCTCTTTGATAAGATTTCGCATATGTTCTCATCCAAGCTCGAACCACTGATATTGTTGTAAAGCCTCAGCAAAGGAATGACATTGCTTTCTCGCTCACACATGTACACAGAAGCCCTGAATTCTAGGCTTTTAGGTTTGGTGCACAGTCTTGCCATGTAGCCTTCCTCTTGGACAGTCTACCCCCCCGCTGCTCTCCCCCCCCCCCTCGCAATCGCCCAACACCCCCCCTCTCTTCCCGAACAATGTTGCTAGAAGTTCCCATTTTCTGTTAAGAGCATTAGAATTTTCGCCTTTAAGTTAGCTCTTGTACTTGCATAGTTCATTATGCTCTTCATCGTACTAGCGTGCACGGATGACAACTTGACTCTCCTGTACTACTGAGTCTAAGCTAGCCTACGAACGCGTTGTCACTGACACCCTACGCAAATGCTGCACACTCGCTGCTCTATTCCATACTATGCTCAATGTACATATCGATGTATTAACGTATGCTCCCAAGTGCTACTTTTCTATAGTTTAAGACGCATGTTCCTTTGGTTATCTTATATGTTTTATTTTATTACTTTTCTTATTTTTTTCAGATCATAGTACATCTTGATTTGCCTAGGGTAGTGTGGCTCGATTGGCGTGCACACGTATTATCAAAATATGGCGACGTGTTAAGACCGTATGTCCAGAAATGATTAGTTAGCTCCTAGACTAAACTCCTCTTAGTTGTATACAGACTGCCTTTATTTAAACTAGCAATTAGATCATCTTAAGGTAGAAAGGATGGTACAGCCAGTCTTGAATCCATTAGTAGAAATGATGCTTGTGGTGGTTAATGAATAGCAAGTACTTGGTAGGTTTGATGATGAACCACTGATGAATGATGAGCATCTGGTGGTTGATAGAACTGTTGTTGAACCACGAACAATTAATTAACATTAGGTGTAAAAGAAGATTAGTGATGAATCATTGGTGAGACGGTAGGCTGGTGGTTAATAATATTGTTGAGCAATTTGGGAGAGCTGTTGATGATACTGAGACTGGTTGGTGTAAGATGGAGAAGAGTTGGATGTATTAGCCACCAAAGCAAGAGGATCCAGATATCGTTTCTTTGTTTAACGCACTTCATTAGCATGAGCTTCATATTATCTCGAATAACCATACAGATTATCAAAGTCGGTGATGTGCAAGTCTTTAGCTAACTTCACATCCGTTACAAACTTGCTCCATTCTAACTGTAGATGATTGACAAATTTTGTATTAATTTGGATTGGTTTCATTGTCATTCTAGTTGAGTGTGTGTCATTTATCAGCTATGCGAACCTCAAGTAATACGAATGAATTGTCTCTCCAAGCATTGAGGTAAACGTGCCAAACTCATCATACAACTTTGACTCTCTTTCCTATAACGAGATTTTTGAACCTTCATTTAACTTGACTCTATCCCAAATGTCCTTTGCCTCTTTGTGATGATTCACCAGATTGTAGATATCTTGTGGTAAGCCTTGTAGAACAATGTTTGTTGCTTTTATGTCACAAGCTTCATGAATGTTTTCAGCGTCTATAAGCTCATCATAAGTTCTATCTCTAATAGTTGCAGGTGTAGTTGTAGTTCTGGGTTCTGTAACTGTGCCATATTTAAAAGGTCCATGGAGGACTGAGTCAACGAGTAGCTTACCATGTTCCTTACCTTTGATATAGAGTAGCATATGACTTGCCCAAGACTATACTGAGTCTTATCAAGCATAGGGGGACGATTGTCAGCCCCTGCCACAATCACATTTTCTGCCAAAGTCAACATCTTGAAATGATTGATGTGTGAGATGAAATGATTAGATCGATTCAGTGATTAATGATAATTGTGTTAAATTGATGTTGTTTTAATTGTTCTTGTTTTGTGTTTTTGTTATTGTTTAAGTGTTTATTACTGGTTTGTAGTTTACAAGTTGTTTGGATCAAATGTCTGGTTTATCAGTCAAAATATTGGATGAACTGCGGGATTTACTGAGAGAAATCACTGAAAGACTGTACTCAAACAGCTAGAAAATTAATGCAAAACCGCTGGATAAACGTAACTCAAACAGCTAGATATAAACTGCCAAACCGCTGGAAAAGAAATGCCAAACTGCTGGAAGTTTAATGCCAAACCGCTAGTAGAGTATTGCTCAAACCGTTGGAAACAACCTGTCAAAACGCTGGAAAATAAATGCCAAACCGCTGGAAGATTAGTGCCAAACCGCTAGAACAATATTGCTCAAACCGCTAGAAACAACCTGTCAAACCGCTGGAAACAATATGCGAAACCGTTGCTTCTAGCTAAGTCGAATTGTTATAACAATCTATGCCAAATCGCTACCTGATTAAGGACAAATCGCTAGAGTTTCTAGGTCAAACCGCTAATACAAGTGGTCAAACCGCTAAAACCTGTTAAGCCAAATCATTGAAATTTCAAGTCAAATCGCTAGAAGAACAAGGCCAAACCGCTGATTTTGCCTAAAAGTACACACGAACACAAAACTTTAAAATCACCTAAAACACACAATTTTTAACATTTCTTCTTGAAACTTTTTGCAAAACTAACTATGTTTAAGCTATATCTAACATAAAAACATAAACTTTAACATTTTTAACATTAAAATTTATACCACTTTAATTTTCGTATATATAGCTTAAAACACAAGATTTTGCATAGATTAACCAAGATAAACGCACACAATCACATGTAATCACCCCATGGTGACTGATACCAATTGTAGAATATTAATCCTATACACCTTATGCTACACGAATGGACTTAGAGAAAGAAATAAAGTTGGAAGGTTTTCTAGAGAGAGAAACAAAGAAAATGCTTATGATAGAATGAAAACCAACACCCTATCCATGTGTAGAAAGGGTATTTATAGTTACAAGGGTTGGATGGGGCGTTTGGATCCATGGACTATCCATGAGTCGGCCCGCTTCCTTTACTTAATTAATACACATTTTAACTACGAGCTACGAACTATATATTTGGAAGTGACCGAGTCTTTTCTCGATTCCTAACATTACCCTTCTTTTTGATGAAAAGAGTCGTATCGATTGAACCTTTTTCAAAACCACTATCGATCAAGAACTTTGAATGAACGTTGTACCATGCCCGACGTTCTTATTTCAAACCGTACAAAGCTTTGTCAAGAGCATACACATGATTTGGATACTTTTTGCTGACAAAACCTGGAGGTTGACCAACATACACTTCTGCTTTAAGAATCCCATTCGTCTTCACATCCATTTGAAAGACCGTGAAATTCTTGTGAGCAGCATATGCATGAAATAAGCGTATAGCTTCAATTCGAGCAACTGGAGCAAATGTGTCATCATAATTAATGCCTTCTTCTTGACGATATCCTTGAGCTACAAGCCTTACTTGGTTGTCGGTTAACCTACTACTTGCATTCTTTTTATTTTTGAAGTCATTTGTATTAATGATAGTTTTTACCTTGGGTCGAGGAATATCTCCAACTTTCATTCTTGCAATATTGATTCGAGTTCTTCTTGCATTGCACTAACCAATCAGCATTTTTTCAGAGCTTCAACTACGTTAGAACGGCTCTCACATACTACTTAGCAAACATGCCAAAACAAACATGATTTCGTTATTTACTCTTGTACTGAACACTTGACGTGGATCTCAATTTATTTTATGAAGTGGACTGATCCTTTGGCCCTTTTTTCCATGATAGCTTAAGGTGATAAAAAGTTTTATGACATTGGGATGGATCATGAATGTCATACTTGCATCAGTAGTAAAGCATCTTCGAATCGGTTCATTAAAAACCTTGTGGACGGTACTTGCATTCCATCATCATTAGGAAACCATGTTTTTAAAATCTGATTTGTATTTGATGAAGTAACCTTGACTTCTTCTAAACTTTGTTTCACGTCATCATTCAAAGAATATGAATTAGAGTCCTCTTGAAATGATTCTGAAATCTCATGAAAAACTTCTTCTTCGGACGGAGGAATTTCTTCATTGGAAGTTTCAACATTTGTTGTTGGAGATTTTGTTATCTTTGAAGTATCAAAATACTCATCGTAAAAATCATGAAATAAATCTTCCAAATCTTTCTTAGAAGTTTCTGAAACTTCTGAAACCGATGGATTTGAAGATTTTTCCGTTTCGTTTAACTTAGATAAACCGGGTTCTAAACTAAATTGTTTAGAAGCCATTTTAGAAATCTCATCAAAATTCACATTCACGCTCTCGTGTACTTTTGAGTATGCTTATTGTAAATTCTAAATGCAGCAGATTTTTTTGAATATCTAACAAACACTCTAATATCCCTTTTCGGCTTGAGCTTGCCGACATCATCATAATCATTGAGTAACTAGCATCTGCAACCGAACACATGAATGAACTTGATGTTTGGTTTTTTCTTGTTTATGAGATCATAAGGAGTAATATTGAAACATTTGTGAATAATCGAATGATTTTGTGTGAAACAAGTTGTTGCGATGGCTTCAGCCCAAAGAAACAATAGTAAATTCACAAATGTAAGCATAGTTCTTACAGCTTCGACTAAGGTACGATTCCTCCTTTCCACGACACCATTTTGCTGTGGCGTTCTTGCAGCAGAAAATTGTTGAGTAATTCTGACCTCGTCATAGAATTTAGCAAGAGTTTTGTTCCTAAACTCACTACCATTATCTGTTCGAACACTTTGAATTTGAAGTTGAAGATTCAGTTGGGTTTTCTTGATAAACGAAATGATCACTTCTGATGCTTCATCTTTCGAACAAAGAAAGAATACCCATGTGTATCGTGAGTGATCATTGACAACATCTAACGCATATTGCTTTCCGTTAATACGTTCGACATGCATCGGACCACACAAATCCATATGAAGAAGATAAAGTTGTTTATTCGAAGCAAAATCCATTTTGGACTTGTGATGTCTCTGATGAATCTTCCCTTGTTCACACACGGAACACAAATGATCTTTTTCGAATTTCATTTTAGGAAGACCTCGAACAAGATTGTTTTTCACAAGGTTATTGATTGTGGCAAAATTAAGATGAGAAAGACGTTGATGCCACAACCAAGATTGAGACGAAAAAGCCTTTGTTAGAAGACAAACCGAAGAATTTAAAGCGATGTCGTTAAGAGCAATAGTATACAAATTTGACGAACAATCACGGGTAAGCAAAGCTACACCATCTTCGGTTCGAACAAAACATGTAGACTTTCGAAAGGCGACTTCAAGACCCTTGTCACAAAATTATCCAACGTTAATTAAGTTATGTCCTAAACCTTCAACACAGTAAACTTTCTTGATCGTCGTTAATCCAATAACCACATCTCCATAGCCATAAATTATCGCAAAATCATCATTGCCAAAGTGAAGCGTTCCAAGAAACTTTTCCACAAAATTTGTCAAAAGAGCACGATTACCCGCCATATGCTTTGAACATCCCGAATCGAGAATCCAAAGACAAATATGGACAATTTGCAATAAACAAAATACCAAAGACGTTCAACAAACTTTGGGTACCCATTTGAGAATGGGTCCCTTTGAGTTAGGTGTCTTAGAAAATTTATCTATTTGACGCGCAACTTTGGGAATACATTTAGCTACAGGTTCAGCTAACGGTTGCTTTTTAGGAAACCACTTAAACAATGTTCTAGGAAAAGAGTTGTTGAAATTGTTCTTAGAACGCACATTCAAATAATCACGAGGCTTTTTCCTAAAAGGCATCTGGCTAACTCGAGACTTTCTTATACTCACATCATCAAAAACATATAAATCATTCGAATCATAAGAAGCATGCAATCTAGAATTAAAAGAAACATTCATAACATCATTACACGCATAAGCATATTTAATGTTATTAGGCCCGTTCTTGAGCCCTTCAGTCTCTCAGTAGATTTAAACATAAAATCGCCTAAGTAGAAACAAGATGAACACAGTTCAGCTTGAGATAGCTGAAGAAACTTCAGCTCCAGCTCTTCAGGTACTCAAACAGCATCTTCAATTCAATTTAGGTTGCTAAACAGAAACTAACAAAGTCCTTACCAGGAGCTTCACTTTTACAACAAAGTAAGAAATAAGAAGTGTAAACAAGCTGAAGACAAGCATCTTCAGTTCAGTTTAGGTTGACGAACAGAAACTGAAGTGAGCCTTAGCAAGAGCTTCACTTCTACAGCGAAATCGAGCTTTATGCCATTTATTTTGTTGTAATTCAGAGTAAGAAGAAGCCATTATGCTCACTTACTACTGATAAAAATTAGGCTATTTTTCTATCCAAATAGGGGGAGATTGTTGGGCCAATTTAGTGCCTAATTGTCCCATGTACAGGATTTGTATGAAAAATATCCTAAGTAGAAAAACAAGTCGTTGAACATTGTTGGTCCCTAAAATCATACAACATATAAACGAATATATTTAATACGAGACCGATAAGATACTAATAACACAATTTGTACTTTTTAACGTTTAACTCTTTATTGATATGAATCAAAGAATTATACCCGGTTGTTGGTGGAACAACAACCGGGATTGAATGACAAATACACTCTCCTAATATGAACCACAAGCATCTTGGCTTAGTGTGTTCTAGGAGAGGATCATACCTATCAACTAATACCTTTGGTATTTTTATGTTTGTTTAGGAAATAGATACTACATTTACACAACCTGATACTTATAAGAAAAAGGTGATGCTTCTCATGGAAGCTACATTAAAGTCAAAGCAACCACTTTGTACTTTGTCTTCCTTTTTTCCATCTTTTTCTTCTTTTACTTTTGGTAAAAGTAAGCATTATGTGCAGCCATGTGCACTCTTTATAAAAGGACAAAAGCAAATAGTTAATTTAACTATTTGCTTTTTAGCTACTCTTGTACTTTTAACTTTCTTTGCTTTTAGCTTTAAGGAAGTTCCCGCCAATGTCTTCAGGTTGCTTTCTTTCAGAGATAGTCTTCAGGGAGTTAGTAAGTTATCATCCTGATCTTGTTCCTTTCTTCACTCGCTGAGAACCGCCTCAGGTTGTGTCGAGTCTTTTCTTCAGACTCTGAAGGACTTCTTGAGGATGACTCGCTGAACATATTTATGTTTGATGGTCCCTAAAATCGTGCAACATATAAACAAATATATTTAACACGAGACCATTAAGATACTAATAACACAATTTGTACTTTTCAACGTTTAACTCTTTATTAATATGAATCAAAGAATTATACCCGGTTGTTGGCTGAACAACAACCGGGATTGAATGACAAATAAACTCTCCTAATATAAACCATAAGCATCTTGGCTTAGTGTGTTCTAGGAGAGGATCAAACCTATCAACTAATACCTTTGGTATTTTTGTGTTTGTTTAGGAATGGATGACTACTCTATTTTAAAACCGAGTATTTAAAGAAGAAAAAGGTAAAGCTTCTCTTGGAAGCTTCATTAAAGTCCCATGTGATTGTCCAGCTTTGTCTACTTTGCACCCATGCGCCCTTCACATCAAAGTACAAGAGCAAATAGTTATTTTAACTATTTGCTTTTTAGCTTTGTACTTTTGTCTATCTTTTCTTCTTTTGCATTTGGGAAATATAAAGCTTTTGCTTTAATAAAGTACAAGTAAACCACTCTTGTACTTTATGTCTTCCTTTGCTTTTAGCTTTTAGGAAGTTCCCACCAATGTCAATCTTCAGGTTGTTTTCTTTAGAGTCTTCAAGGAGTTAGTAAGCTATTGTCAACACTTACTAACTCCATCATCCTGATCTTGTTCCTTTCTTTACTCGTTGAGAACCGCCTCAGTTTGTGCCGAGTCTTTTCTTCAGACTCTGAAGGACTTCTTGAGGATGACTCGCTGAACATATTTATGTTCAGCGACTTGTTTTTCTACTTAGGATATTTTTCATACAAATCCTGTACAAGGGATAATTTGGCACTAAATTTGCCCAACAATCTCCCCCTATTTGGATAGAAAAATAGCCTAAGTTTTATCAGTAGTAAGTGAGCATCATGGCTTCTTCTTACTCTGAATTACAACAAAATATTGTAGAAGTGAAGCTCTTGCTAAGGCTCACTTCAGTTTCTGTTCGTCAACCTAAACTGAAGTGAAAATGCTGCTTGAGCATCTAAAGTACATGAAGTATTGAAAGCTAAAGTGTCTTCAGCTTGTTTACACTTCTCGATTCTTACTTTGTTGTAAAAGTAAAGCTCTTGCTAAGGCCTTCTTCAGTTTTTGTTCCGCAACCTAAACTGAAAGTACCTAAAGAACTAAAGCTGAAGTATCTTCAGCAATACAAGCTGAAATGTCTTTAGCTTGTTTACACTTAGAGGATTTTTATGTTTACATCTACTGAGAGAATGAAGGGCTCAAGAACTGACCCTAACAATCTCCCCCTATTTGAATATAAAAATAGTCTAAGTAAAAATCAGTAGTAAGTGAGCATAATGGCTTCTTCTTACTCTGAGTTACAACAAAATTAAATACAAATAATTATATACCTTGTTGTAAAAGTTGCTGAAATTCTTCAGCTATTCTTGGAAATTCAGTTTAGTATCTGACTGGGTTTGGTGACCAGTTTCGTGACTGGTTCAGCATCCAAGAATTTAATTCACTGATGGATTTTCTCTTCAGTATCCGGTGTTTTCCTGTCTTCAGCTTGTTTACACTTCTCATTTCTTACTTTGTGGTAAAAGTGAAGCTCCTGGTAAGGCCTTCCTCAGTTTCTGTTCCGCAACCTAAACTGAACTAAAGATGCCGTTTGAGTACCTGAAGAGCTAGAGTTGAAGTTTCTTCAGCTATCTCAAGCTGAAGTGTGTTCAGCTTGTTTATACTTAGGCGATTTTATGTTTAATTCTAATGAGAGACTGAAGGGCTCAGGAACTGACCCAACAATCTCTCCCTATTTGAATATACACATAGCCTAAGTCACAATCAGTAGTAAGTGAGCAACACGGCTTCTTCTTACTCTGAGTTACAACAAAAATATACAAATAATTGTATACCTTGTTGTAAAAGTTATTGAAGTTCTTCAGCAGTAGTCTTGGAGGTTCAGTTTAGTATCAGACTGGGTTTCGTGACTGGTACAGCGTCCAAGAAATATTTCAAACTGAAGGAGGTTCAGTTCACCTTCAGCGACCGAGTTCAAAACTGAAGGTGCAAACTGAAGGGTTCAGCTTTTGTAACCAGGTTTAGTTTTGTGGTTCGTGACCCTCCATACATACGTACAGCCCAGGAAGGCCCACTTCATTTATGGGATCAATATGGAAATTTATAAATGCTAAACAACACCCCATAATTAATCAGTTTATAAAATTATACTTCCATTGAAGCTTATCCCAACGAAACTTTTACCCCTTTTTTTGTCTTTAGTTCTATTTAAAACTGAGCAAATTCCTTTTAATCAGTTTCTTCAAAACTGAATCAATGATACACCCAAAAACTTTTACTCTTCAGCCCACCCACCATTTTAGTGTGGTGGCTTCTTGGGTGTTCGAAACCAACAGAAGATACCTCAACAAATGCTATCTAAATCAAAGTCATCCTAAACACCATCTTGTGTCGTGGATTCGAGGGCTTTGGTTTCATTGAAATCTGTAATTTCTCTTTTTTTGATCGAGTGAATCTGGTTCGTGTGGTTGTGAGTTTGTAGGTGATAGGTAGTGAAAATGAGAGTTTGTGTTTTAACAGCTCGTGTTGTTGTTTGTCGTCGCCTTCTTTTCTGGCTTGGTCCGAAAGTGATTGTTATGGTGATGGGTTTTGTCCACTTAACAACAAACCCTTAATAGCAAGCTTCTTGTTGCCGGATGTTGTTTATGGTTGTGAGGTAATGAGTGAGAGTTGGTTATCTTGATTGACATCCGTTTAGATCACGGTTGTTGTTGTTGCCAGAGTTGTACCGGTGGGTATTTTGTGATTGTGTTGGGTTTTTGTTTGACTCTCGTGTTGGTCCAAGAGTGGTTTTGATGAAGGTTTATTGTGAATTTGATTTTCTTTGTGGTGATGATTGATTAGGATCTGGGTTTGAGATGATGTTTGTTGATGATGATTTTTTGTTTTTGATGTGGTTTTTGTTTTTGGTTTGTTGCGAGCAAGGTTATAAATAGCGTGAAGCGTGGCGTAGCGGCATAGCCAAGCCTCAAGCTTTAGCGTGAGGCGTTGCGTCATAGCGTTTTTAAGGCGTGACTCAAGGCGGCAAAAAATATTTATAGAGTGGTCAATATTAGTTAGCTACTAGGATTAAAATTGAGTAACGGGGTTACTAAGACCGAATCTCATACAACCCAAAGCATAAATACTTGTAAATAAGCTCAAATCCATGAAATTTTATAAAGCTTCAAAAAAACTCACGCTATAGCGCGCTATAGCGCGCTATATGGCGCCTTATTGCACGCCACGCCTCAAGATGACGCCTTGGCCTGTTTCGTAACGTGGAGGCCACGCCTCGCGCTATAGCGCGCTACGGCGCCGCTATTTAGAACCCTGGTTGTGAGTGTATCCTAAACAATAACTTATTTCGCTTTATAACTGAAAGCGTTGATTAAAATTAACAAAAGCGAAAATTACTTGGATGACCATTTGAAAAATAATTTTCTTGCAGAGACCTATTTGAATCTATTTTTCAAAGTAACCCATTAATTCGCTATAAAGTTGTAGCGATCTTAAAAAAAGACACGTGTTAGCTTTCTAAGGTGTTAGATATTTGAAAATATTAAAAAGTGTGCCTTAATTTTGTCGTATATGGTAGATCGCTACACATAATTAGCGATTGACTTTTTTCTGCAGGAGGGACCCACTGTTGCAGCAAGTGGCAGATGATTTTTGTATTTTTTTCGGTAGATCGCTACTAATGCATAGCGATTAAAAAAAATTTCCTACCATTTTTAAGGAGCACAATATCATATAGTAAGAAAAGATATATCACTGCCATACAGTATGACATGATGTATCACTGGCAGTAATGTTTTGTTATTTTATAAAATAAGAATCTAATGAGAAGTGATAGAGTAGATACAATATGCCTATCTTTCTTTCTAAAAAAATATTTGTCATTTGAAGAAGCACTGATAAGTTGATTTAGTTTGAAACTTGTGCTTTTGTTGTTGCATTGTGGATTGTTGCGGTTTACGGCGGTTTTTAGGTGGTGTTGTTGCTGACTTTGTGTTTTACTTGTTTATTTTACGATGGATTTGACCGGTTACGAGGTAAAAAATTTTGATTTTTACTTATCCACCAATTTATTTTTTGATGTATATATGTTTTGTAATATATGGTTATATATTTACTTGATAATTTAGGTACCTCGTATTCTTATTACTTGTAGAAGTAAGTTAAAGTTGCTTAAACTAGTTAAGGAAAAAAAATAGTGGGACTCAACGGGAAGCAATATTTTAGGAATCTTGTTTTGGTTGGGTATTACATCAAAATGATTGGATAGAGAATTGTATGTTAATACATTTTATGTTAGGTCGGCAAGTTGAGGTAGAAGGTGATGGAGATGAAAATGTCCCTTTGTATTACGATATAATTGATAATTTTCAAATACAATTTGGGAGAGAGGAATTTTGCCTCATAACTGGTTGAAGGTTTAGGGATTTGGATTTGGCTGACTATAACGACCGTGAGATACCTATTCCTTTTAGGAGACGGGTGTTTCCGTCATGTTATGATGGTGAACATATTACATGCTCTACTATATTAGAAATTATTGATGATGATGTGTTTGATAGAATACACGACAAGGATGCTGTTAGCCTTTGTTGTATAGGCATCTTGCAGCTTATTTTTTTAGGTGTGGAGGCTAAACGTAGGATCCCTAACTGGATGTTAAGATTAGAAAATGATAGAGTAGGTTGGGACAACTGTCCTTGGGGTTCGTTTGTGTGGCCGACATTGTACTCCTAACTCAAGAATGCAAATGTTAAACGTTGGCCGAAATTATATGCCAGTCAGGATACAACTGAAATTAACAAGAAAGCGTATTCGGTCTTTGGATATACTTGGGCATTCAAGGTATGTCATAATTTTCTTTATAATATTTAATTAGGCATTTAACGTATATGTATAACGTAAAATAATTGAAGTAATGTTTTATTATAGACTTGGATCTTGGAGTCTTTCCGAGTAACGGAGACCAATTATTATTATCGTTACAATTTGTATCCTAAAGTTGCTGCTTGGAAGAAAAAAAAGGGGAAGTTTAGGGGAAGCATGGTTTATGATTTTTTTTCATGTGAGTTTGATATAATTTTATAGTTTATTCACTTGATTATGTTATTTATTTCGTAATTAATTTTCTGTAATTTTTTAAGGGAAATATGCCTGCTAAAAGATTGACACCAGACGAGACCGAGGCTCAAGCGAAGTGGTAGATTTCTAGTAGGGCATACTTCGATGGCGGTATTGGTCAAAGTGAAAGATTACATCGTCATTTAAACCGTCAAAATATGTATGAAGTTCCCTCAGAATTGTATAGACATTTTTAGGAACAAAAAAGAGAAATTGAAGAACAAAAAAAAGTTGTTGAGGAAATAAGAAGAAATGAAACTGAGCGTAAATCAACGTATGATAAAATGGTTAAATTTTTGGAGCGTATGAATGTTGAGCCGGTGCGAGAAGCTAATACAGGACCGATCTTTGTCAACCAACATTTTGGGATAAGCGATTTAAGTGAACCTCGAAGCATGCATGTAAAATTATTTTGCATTTAATATAAAAAAATTAACTAAATAATTTATGTTTGTATTTATAGGTGTCCACAGGGTGGTTCCTCTTCATTCCAGACGCATCCAAACAGCAGCTCCTTCTTCAATATTGGTACGCCAACAAATTGGCAAACCTCAATGCAGTCACAACCTGGTCAATCAAATTGGCATAGCCAGATGCCGACGCAGTCGGCCACTCCTTATTGGCAACCCGCTTTCCCCTCGCATCCTGGTACTTATAACTGGCAAAGCCCGATCCCATCTTATATGGGTAATACAAATTTGCAACCCCCTATTTAGAGGCATCACGTTGCTCCTGACATATTTAACCAGGTAATGCTAAATTTATATACGAATATGATTATATGATACTAAGCATCATGAAGTAATAAATGTTTATTAATTGCTGTTTTTTAGAATATATTGAATCGAGGAAAGAGAGAACAGCGTCCTAGCTATTATAAACAGTCTCCATACATGGAACAACCTCCTACTACCATTTTACCCAAGCAACGTGGTAATAAAAAAAAGAATAATGTCACAAAGGCTAATTTATCACCTTTGAATCTTGGGAATGCGTTTGCTGATGAAAATGTAGGAGGCGATGATGTAGTTTTTTTGGGTGGCCGATTCACTGGTAATTACCTAGTGTATGAAAACGTGGACCCTCAGAAGGTAAGTGCTAGTCTTGTATATAAATTAATAAATAAACGCGTGAAAGTATGTGCATTGATATTGGTTATTAATTTGGTTGTTTAGGTGCGACGAGAACATTATATTACTCTCCAGGAATTTTTAAATATCCCCAGAAGTGTGTACTTAGATTGTTATATGAAGGGTTATTCAGTTCCAGTAACCTTTTGGCAACAACTAGTTCCACATTTGTGCCCGCCTGACTATGATTCGGGCACTCCAATGGGTTGGTTGTCTGGAGAGGTTAGTTTATTTATACAAGTTGAATACATGAGTTATATATATATTTTTATACCCAATAACATCTATTTATTTTTTTACTTTGTTTTTAATCAGCACATGAATGCGTGGGTGGAGCTGTTAATTAGGTATAGGACTAATAATGACCCGTGGACTGTGGCCTATACAAATACAATAAGTGTGCATCCGGAAAACCAACGTTTTCTGATAGAGACGGACCAACACACTATTGGAACATTGGATGGGTCAACGCGTCCGTATCCAGCATGGAGTGCTGTTAATTGGGTAATTATTTTGTTACTTATTCGTATTAAAACTATTAATACAATTTATGTATGATTAGTATTTAATAAGTTATTTTGTTTGACATATTATATTTGTTATATATTTGTAGGTGTTTCTGCCCATACATGTTGCAGGAAATCATTGGGTTACAGGCGTAATAGACTTACCCAATTCACATTTTTATGTGTTTGACTCCCTGCCTAACGAGGGAACAATGAATTTGTTAAGGAAGCAAATTCAACGTTGGACACCTGTTGTTAATAGCATTTTGCAAGGGCAAGGATGTTTCAATGAAACTAAAGGACCCTATAATTTTCAATTTTCATACAATAATGGTTTGGGTATACAAGTCCCTCAACAAATCAACTACTCAAACTGTGGAGTCATCACATGTTGGTTAATCTCCTGTTTGTGTTTAGAGAAAAGTCCAATAGTGAACGATGATCATCAATATTTTTGGGAACAAACTAGATATAACATGTGTGAGTGTTTTTATTTGTCTAGGTGTGAGGATACTACAAATTGTGGTTATGATTAGTTTTTATTTTGAATATATTGTATGTTGAAAGTCTAACCTTTTGTGTGAAATAATATTGTATATCACTTTGATAAACCAATAATAAGTAGGCATTGCATTAAAAAAAACATTACAATCGATGAGAATTGGTGTAATACAACTTGATTAAAAAACATAAACATACATAATATGATAAGCTTAACCAGTGCCACTTCCAAGAACGGTATCTTTATAGAAAACTTCAACCACATTTCTCATTGTAATGTTTAGGTAATGCTCTGATGGTTTAGGAGTAAAAACAGAGACATTTTTTAGTATCATAGCTGTTCCTACAGTAATATCCTTTCCGTAACCACCCTCAGCCATGACTTTATGATGTATTGTTCAAGGTATTGAACCTGATATATCTTTCAAAGTCACATTTAGATCGCCAAGCATATTCGGAGAACAATACTTAACTATTGCAACAATGTGGTCAAGTTTTCCCTTTTTCAGAAACTTGTCGATGTCATGTCTCCCAAACATCCAGTTACAGTGCCACCAAATGCCATCACATAGTTAGTGGCGCAAACCCACGCCCCACTTTTGAAATCCTCATCCTCACCCACATCCTCAATTATTTTTTGCATATATTTTTGTATTGACATTAAAGCCCCATCCGAATCAAGAATAAAAACCTTTTCTTTAAGCATCTTGGCTTGTTGAACAATACCCGTAGAACCGGGTATTATCCTAACCAGATTTGGGGTTGAGGGATATGGTTCAGCACGTGTGTTACTAGATAGTTGAACAACACCTGCAGGACCAGGTATTATCGTAACTGGATTTTGGATTAAGGTAGATGATTCAACATGTGTGGTATTTGAAGAACGTAAAGATGGTGTTAAATGTAGATCGGAATCATCTACATCAAGACCGAATTCCCATGGATCTGTTTCGTTATTGAAATTAGCATCCATTAGAGATAGTAGTGCTAACAAGTTGTGTGATAAAATGATGAGATGGTGGGCATGTTTATATATTAGACAATTCAATGATAATATATAAACATTGAATTGACTAGTCCCTGACGTTGCTTTCCTCACTAAGGATTGGGCGCGATCTAGCACATTATTATTACTCTTCACTGACAGATTATACAATTCAATGATTTAGCACATGATTTTGATAATATTTTAGCTGTTTTTAAACATATAAATAGACCTTCAACTATAAATAACAATGATTAATAAACTTGCACAACAGAATAATAAAACAGAAATCAGAGTTACTTCAAGGTTTTCTTTATTCATTATATCCCCAAGATCAAATGATCCTTTGGATAAAGCTAACTTAATACATAGATGTTTTTAACAAATCTACTAACTATCTAACTAGGCTAACTGACTAAACGTGTACACACACGTTTTGTTTTTTGACTCTCAATTGAGAACACACACTTTTCTGGATTACTATAAACAATATGTCTAGACCTCCTTTTAATAGGAATAAGGGAGTCAAGGTCTTTACTCGGAAAACTTATTTAAAAGATATTATGAGTTTGACCAAATCTTTTATCTCTTTCATCTTTATCTCTTTTTGAACCAAATCTTGGTCAAAGGCTTTACATGGAAACTAATTTAAAGGATATTAACGAGTTTGACCAAACTATTTATCTCTTCATATTTTTCCTTATTTGACCAATCTTTATTTTCTTCTACATCTTGTAGAATCCCACAATGACGACTTTGGTCTTTCTGTTTCCATCTTGTTTCATTCGTGTTTTGTCTTATCAACTCAAATATAATTCCCAACATTATATTTGTTATATATTTGTAGGTGTTTCTGCCCATACATGTTGCAGGAAATCATTGGGTTACAGGCGTAATAGACTTACCCAATTCACATTTTTATGTGTTTGACTCCCTGCCTAACGAGGGAACAATGAATTTGTTAAGGAAGCAAATTCAACGTTGGACACCTGTTTTTAATAGCATTTTGCAAGGGCGAGGATGTTTCAATGAAACCAGAAGACCCTATAATCTTCAATTTTCATACAATAATGTTTTGGGTATACAAGTCCCTCAACAAAGTCAACTATCAGACAGTGAGTCATCATGTTAGTAATCTCCTGTTTGTGTTCAGAGAAAAGTCCAATAGTGAACGGTGATCATCAACATTTTTGGGAACAAACTAGATATAACATGTGTGAGTGTTTTTATGTGTCTAGGTGTGAGGATACTACAGATTGTGGTTATGATTAGTTTTTATTTTGAATATATTGTATGTTGAAAGTCTAACCTTTTGTGTGAAATAATATTGTATATCACTTTGATAAACCAATAATAAGTAGGCATTGCATTAAAACAAACATTACAATCGATGATAATTGGTGTAATACAACTTGATTAAAAAACATAAACATACATAATAATGATAAGCTTAACCAGTGCCACTTCCAAGAACGGTATCTTTACGGAAAACTTCAACCACATTTCTCATTGTAATGTTTAGGTAATGCTCTGATGGTTTAGGAGTAAAAACAGAGACATTTTTTAGTATCATAGCAGCTCCTACAGTAATATCCTTTCCGTAACCACCCTCAGCCGTGACTTTGTGATGTATTGTTCCAGGTATTGAACCTGATATATCTTTCAAAGTCACATTTAGATCGCCAAGCATATTCGGAGAACAATACTTAACTATTGCAACAATGTGGTCAAGTTTTCCCTTTTTCAGAAACTTGTCGATGTCTCCTAAACATCCAGTTACAGTGCCACCAAATGCCATCACATAGTTAGTGGCGCAAACCCACGCCCCACTATTGAAATCCTCATCCTCACCCACATCCTCAATTATTTTTTGCATATATTTTTGTGTTGACATTAAAGCCCCATCCGAATCAAGAATAAAAACCTTTTCTTTAAGCATCCTGGCTTGTTGAACAATACCCGCAGGACCGGGTATTATCCTAACCGGATTTGTTGAACATTCCCAAGAACTCTCCATGTATCCGAGTTCAAACAATACAATCACACATGCCATAGCCCGTCTCCGTAAAACTGCATAGAAATATTAACAATTGTTGGGTCTAACGTGTCAGGACGGACACCAAAACCCCAAACTATTTTATTATATCTTGGCCTATTGGCCAAGTAAGGGACTTCAATTCCAGAAAATTTTCTTATAGATGGGTTCCAAATAATTGCACCTACATCACGACCAAATGAAAAACACCATACCCCCTCAGAAGTGGTAATTGGTGTTAGATATTTTTGTGGAAAATTTGTATTTAGCAAACTAAAGGACAATTGTCCATCTACAGAACACATAACCCGTTCGTTACCCATATCATACTTTAAAATAAAACAACACATTGCACTTTGACGAGAAGCATATTCATGGACAAAGACGTTACTGTCTATTGTAAACTTCCATGACTTTGACACCATACGGAACCTTAGTAAACTCTTAACAGGCAATTTGTTCATGATTTTCATTTGGATATCAAAAGGTAAGTAATTGGACATTGTAAACAAGTAAGAAATAATTTGGTAGAGGATTTTGATGATGAAAATAGAAGTGTGTGAATTCAGTAACAAAGTGGGATATATATTTAGAGGAAAAATATAGAAAACAATAGTGTGCATACAAGTGGTTACATTTAATGTACCCGTTTTTTCCATGCCAACTATAATAACAATTCTGGAATTGTCTATGACATGGAATTGATCACTTCTAAATTGTAGCGATCTACTAAATTATTCTGACATTGACTAGACAAGTCTATGACA